>NQII01000564.1:0-16685 GCA_002778355.1 Clitarchus hookeri | reverse complement strand
GAGAGAGAGACTGAGCTGGGCTACTGACCTCGGCGTGTCGGCTGAATGGACTCCCGCCCTTTTGTGTGACCGCGGCGCGGCTTGAATGGCTGATTGCCGACGCCTCAGGGCCGGAAGCTGGTCTCCCGCTCACAATGCAGCCCCCCCACCTCTGCCGTGTTTGCTCCTGTTTCAACACCCCTCCCCACGTTGTACCGCGCCCTCACCCGTGCACCGGGAGGGTACCGTAACTCTTCTGTCCACAACCCGGACCGGGTCGTTTATAAAACGAGACGCCGGCGTGTGGCAAGTGTTTCCGTCTTGCCCCCGCGGCACCGCAGTCGACCTTGACCGTCTCCAGGTGAGAAACAGCAGCCACGCTTCTCTTTTCCGCTCTCCGTTTTCCTAGCAAAACTTTTATTTGTGGCAGCCAATTCCGAAACGTTTCTCATCCATTTTTTTTCTTTCAAAATACAATTTTTTTTGTCCATTCTGTTCCTGGCGTTCTTTTGTCGATGAATCTGCATCATTTGGCTACCAAGACGTCCTTTCTTCCTATTAGAATGTATGCCATATACATTCTAATAGGAAGAAAGGACGTCTTGGTAGCCAAATGATGCAGTTTCTTTAATGATGTGTTTCTTTATCCCTTAATTTCTATAATGTATCTTTGTCCAACGTTTACTATTCCAAAGTGTCTCTTGTTCTAAAAATATATTTCCAAAAAGTCTCTCCTTATGTACTGTTACAAATCGTCTCTTGTTCAACAAGTTTTTGCCTACTAAGCAAGCTATTACGAACTTGATAGATAAACTTTATTATGTACCAATTATCTAATAACTAAAACTGATGTGTAAAAGGACTTCGAAGGCATTAGCGTGTAAATTTATTGTCTTACACCTTTTTTTTTTTTTTTTTAATGATTTCCAAGTTTTGCTAAATGGACAAAAGACGTTTCGGAATTGGCTACCACATGTGTTTATTATGTCCCCATCTACTATCTAGCGAAACTACTGTCAATGTTTAAAATCGCACCCAGCCAGTAATGCCACTATTGCTGTAATGGCGAGCGTGGCATCATAATAAGACAAATATACATAACATCGATAGAAATAAGACTAATCGGCAAAAGATAGCTGGGAGTAGTAGATGGTGGCTCTTATTTCTCAATGCTCTTAACATAACTTTTTACCAGACTAAGAATAGTCTTGGGCTTATATCGCGATGGGAAATAAATTACATAAGAGTATGGTCTGTCTATGAGATTACCTTTGAAGTACCGTAAGTCAATAATGGCGCATGATATCGCTAACCCCGTAATGGCTAACCGTTGGGGACGGGGTCAAGCAAAAGTGTTATTTATTTAATTATTTACGCTTTTCTGTATATGGTTCGCCGCTTATCTAACACTTTTTAAAGCGTTACTTAAGGCCACTAGCCACGATGGAAGTTCCCTTGGGAGATTGCACGCTAGCTTGCACGGCTGCTTATACGGATAGTTCTGTGGAAGATTTAGCCGTCTGTTAGACGTTTCCATGGAATTTTGCGTAATTGGCCGAGTGCTATTTTTGGTGAAATCTTTCCTATAAGGTTGAAATTTTACCCAATCAGAGTGTGGTATTAACGATAGTTGTAATTTCATTACATTTTGAGAAACAGCGATGAATTCCCTTAAACAACAATAAATAGTAAATATAACATTTCTAAAATTTTCGCCGATGCTATGACAGAACCGCGTGAAAATTACGGCAAAATTTCGCGTTTATGTAACACGAAAAGTTCAAGTCATCACAAAAAAATGTAACTATGCTCTGTGCATCAACGGATACCGCAGAAGTCATAGGGAAGACCGTTCCTGAACCACAATGTTATAAATAAAATCACAACAAAAGCACTCGCCTTTACTTGTGCGGCAGCAAGGATCGCGCGACAGGTTATTATAGAAACCTCCATACCTGCTTGCATGCAGGCTCGGGTAGCAGATCTCGTGGAAGCTTCCGCCCGAACTTGTGCAGAGTATTGTATCGTAGCACACAGGCTTTAGGATATAAAAATTCTGTCCATTTTTCATCCTCCGGTTGCATGTCAAAATTAACATTCGCCGTTTGCGCCACAAATAAATAAAATACGAAGTCCAGCGGATAAATATTTCATAATTTATTTTCTACCGCTAAGGAATTGCAGTAAATAAATATGAACGAAACATTAAGTTATTCTGTGAATATTACCTGCTTGTAAAATCATTTGTTCGAAGGATACGTTTTATGTTTAGTAATAAGATAATATTCGTTTCACCTACATATATATCTGTGGTACGTAGTTGGTTAAAACTCGCGAGTTCTTTACGAAATTAAGTCGAATCCCAGGTAATGGTTTTTTTTAAGCCACCTTTTAAACGGGTCAAAAAGTTAATTAGGAGTTCAATATAACAACAAAATGTTATTACAGTTGTTGCAATAAGTAAGACAATTTTTCCACAATTACCTAATCATTAATATAATTGCCTATGGAAGAATATTGTAAAGAAAAAAAGAAAATCGCGAAGAAAATTTGATTTAATGACGCATTAGTAAGATGTTGTAAACTAAACTCTACAAATGTGAATTTCTTTTATTTTCTTCGTATACTAATTTTTGTCCTTTCATGTACCAACGTACCACAATAAAAAGTTTTATTAAAACCTAATGTAATTGTCATCCAATAGATAATGAATAACGTACCAATCAGTAACAGTCGTAATTAGAAACTTGATGTAGCCATAATAAACAACCATTAACAGCTGTAAATATTTTCAAGGTAAGTCTTTTAGAGCATAGACACTTATTACCACCAACATTCTCATTCAAGGGAACTTAGTGTAGCCAAAGAAAGTAATCCATTCAGTTACGTTTTACCGCATCTATTACGTTATGTCTAATGGCTCAGCCCTTTGGAAAAAGCCACAAAATTATGCGTAACACTTGTGCGAGAAAATACCGGGGGGAATTCTTGAAAACACGCGCCTACGCCTCTCACACTGCACGACTACGTATCAGGTGTATCGCTAGAAGTCACGTGAACTTTCTGTCCATAACTTGCGCTTGTTTTCACTAGGAAATGTGTTTGTGTAAAAGTATAGAAATGACTGAGTGTTTAAGCATGCTTTCTTTCCTTTGTTCGCTGTAGAAGCAGAGATGGTCTGCCTGAAGAAATGCTCGTTGATCGCGTTACTGATTGTGACGCGCGTGTGCACAGCAGTTGAAGAAAACCAACTNCCTGCCTGAAGAAATGCTCGTTGATCGCGTTACTGATTGTGACGCGCGTGTGCACAGCAGTTGAAGAAAACCAACTCTCATTTCCAACTTTTGGTGAGTGTGACGCCGTGTGCAGCAATGGGCTTAGTCAAGGCCAGGGCTTGGTCGGGTTTTACCCCACGCCCCCCGCCATTTTCGCATCAGGTGGTCAACAATTTGTATCAAAATGATTTTTAATCCTTTAATAGTGAAAAATATGAGTGGTAATTTAATCTCCTCCTAGAATTGGTCCTAATTGTCCTACGCCCCTCCCCTTCTGTCAAAACCCGTTGATGCCACCCCCCTTGAGAAATTTCTGGCTACACCACTGATGTCCAATGAGGTATAATGTGCTTATGAGTATTGTTATGTTACATAAGAAAAGGTACGCTCTTTCAAACATCATACATGCCAAAGTACAGGCGTAAATTTTCTCGCGAAATCTAATAAAAAGTTTAGTCTGCTCATAAATATTCGCCTACCCACAAATATAGCTCACGTATTTCTTGATCTAATAGACAGGTGCCATCTGATAACAAGTATAACAAAAAGAAGCATCTGGGCAAACCGGGATTCGATTCCCAGCGGGGACGCTCCCGGATTTTCGCATGTGGGAATCGTGCCGGACGATGCCGCTGGTCGGCGGGTTTTCTCGGGGATCTCCCGTTTACCCAGCCCCTGCACTCCAGCCCTGCTTCGCGCTTCACCCTCATCGGCTCTCAGGACCTGGATGTTGAGAGCCGCCCAAATGTCTCCACTTCACTCCCTCTACGTGTGATGCAGTAGGCGGCTATGGCGTGTTGCAGACTCCAGGCTGATCCTGCTGTTCCATTACGACAGCGGCCCGTGCTCCGGCCGCGGAGGGCTCTCCGGGACATGCTACCCGCTCACCAACTGCCTCCGGCTCGGCGGCCGCCCTGACGGCCTGTGTTCCAGAAGGCTCGCCGTCTGCTGCGTCAGTGAGTACACCTAGGTCGTGTTCCGTTAAACCCTGCGATGCGCAAACAGGTTGTTACACCGCCTGTGTGCATCATACGCCATTCTACTTCCGGCCATTCTCGCGCAAACGCACCATGCGCTGACGTCACATCGGCAGGAATTGGTGGCGGGAACGTGCCGCAAGTTAGGTTAAAAACTTCGAAGATCTATAGTGCGTATCACTCTTAGACTGCAGTGGGTACCTAACCAACAATTTTATTTTTATTAACTACTGTACAATTTGATAACTTTTGTTATGTAATTTTGTACGTATGAACTTATTCTGTCAACTCAACATAACTTTATGGCTGTTGATAACCGCTAGCCATCTGGAAAAAGCGCGCATAATGCACTCTTTACTGCAATCTAAGAGTGAGACGGTCTATACCTACATATATTTTAACAGGCACAGAGTGACATGCGCCCAATAAAGTTGGTAATGATGAAGGGAAAGTAGTTCCATATCTTAACGTCGAATTAAAAGTGTAAGGTAACAATTTGTGATAACTGAAATAATTTCTTTCGCTTTTTTGTTATCTAATGCATATAGGCAACATGTAAAAATCAGCAGATTGTTAAACTATTTAATTTCCTAATAAGTTTACAGTTACACTTAGGCAACATGTATACACTGAAGAACCAAAAAACTGGTACACCTGCCTAATATCGTTTATGGCCCCCGCGAGCACGCAGAAGTGCCGCAAGACGACGGGGCATGAACTCGACTAATGTCTGAATGTATGCAGGAGGCATTGAAATCTGCGCCAATTTGAGAAAGGGTTGCACGTCTGTCACGTTTAATGATTCTCGTCAGTCGTCGTTTGTCCCGTTCGTTCACGATCTTTTTCCGGCCAAAGCGATGTCTAAGATTTGATGTTTAACCGGATTCCCGATATTCACGGTACACTCGTGAAATGGTCGTACGCGAAAATCCAAATTTTATCGTTACCTCGGAGATGCTATGTCCCATCTCTCGTGCGCCGACTATAACACCACGTTCGAACTCACTTAAATCTTGATAACCTGCCATTTTTGCAGCAGTAACCGATCTAGCAACTTTGCCAGACGCTTGTTGTCTTATATATGCGCTGCCGACCGCATCGCATTACTCTGATTGGTTCCATACCTCTGTTATTTGCATACGCACGCCTATACCAGTTTTTTTGGCTCTTCAGTGTGTGTGTATATATATGTGTATATATACATATATACTGTATATATATGTTTTGTGTTTGTGTGTGAGGGGGGGGGGGTTGGTTTTCAGTATGGTTGCGCTACGTTACGTATACAACGTACATTATAATAAGTACTCAAAGTAAAGTTAAGGCGTGCAACAATTGTTCACATGCTATGCAGTCTCCAACTTTATTTCCAACCAATGGTGAAATAGACGCACGGTTGTTATTCCGTTTCTTGTGCAATCAAGAATGTCTTTAATTACGGAATAATATGGGAACTTAAATGCTGATTCCACCATTTAATTTGTGTAAAATCTGTAGCAAATTTCAATTCTGGCTACTTTTATTAGTTTCACATATATCTATGTTGCATATTTTGGTATAAACAGGACACTAAGGCCATTTTTGAGCATTCTTGTAGGTGTTGCAAACATCATATTTGTGTAGCTTTAAATTTTTTATGGTTTAATTTAAAAAAACGCGTATTTAATACAATTTTCAACGCAGTAGAAATGTCAGATATGTATAAACCGTAAATTTGGGTAAAAAATATGTATTTTTGAACAGCAAATATCAGTGTGAAATTTGTAGGTAGTTTGGNTATAAACCGTAAATTTGGGTAAAAAATATGTATTTTTGAACAGCAAATATCAGTGTGAAATTTGTAGGTAGTTTGGCGCAACACTGCATAGAAACTCACAGGTTTTTTATTTTATGGTCCATCTTGAATCTAAAATAAACTATACATTTCAAGACTATTTAGTCCACGACCCCAAGAAATGTGCACGTATGTTATTATGCCTGAGTTTTGAATATTTAAATTATAGTTATTACTTACGTATACATATGCATATCTTTGTTTTTTTTGTATTACATTTTATATCTGAAGTCAAGAAATACAATTTTTTTTCACGTCCAAGTAACTAAGTATCCTGATTAAGATTTACACATAAATTATTACAAATAGAACACATTTTTTTAAAACCTTAATTTCAACATATTACATCAAGTAGGCCTATTTAATTTGAATTTAGTTGCATTCTAAACTCAATAAAACTCATGTAAGTTGTTTGCAGCCCGTAAGACATGAATAAAGTTCTTTTCATTGCCTGAAGTACGTTATAGGATGCGGCCTTAAATCTTGCGATAGTCAAAAACGTAGCTCGTTGCTAAGATNCTTTCGGCGGCAGCAATATAGTGTTCCAGGCGCTGACTGTCACCAGTGGGCATCCCAGTTTAGCACAGAAGCAAATAGGCATTAGTGCCTAAGAGCTAGGTACTGTATAGCTGCAGCCGAAGACATGTGTGTGTTTTACACGAGGACGCTGGATCCTGGGCAGAAGGCCACGAGGGAAATTTTTATGAATTAGGCCATACTGCTCGCTTCAGCCATGTGTGTTATTTTCATCACGGGAGGGTTGTATTAAATGTATTTTACTTTCAGATTTAAGATCCCGATGACATAAAACAATATTCCGCGAATTGTACCTTAATTTCACTTAAGTTTCCGATATTATGCAAAATTCAGTTTAAAATGTCAATATTCAAGGGCTCGTGCAGCTGGTCGACGGTGATGCAAACGTAGCTTCGCCATATCCTATACAGGTTCAGTAGAGGACAGATTTGAAGACCTAGCAGGCCGAGGAATGGTGTTCACCTTTTGCGACCATTTCGGGTGTTACAGCCTTAATATTCAGTTTATAGTCCGTTCACGGTTAATTACAACTTTTCTAAAGCCGTGATAATTTTCTACTTCCAGAATATTCCTCCGCCTCATGTAAACAAAGCTTAACCAAGTCTAGAAAATTATACCAAAAGGACAGCACACCGCATTTGTGCGCACTCAGTGTAATCATATATTGGGTAGGAACTATTTCTTACTAGACATTACCAACACACCTATTTCCTCCCTGTTTTATTAATATTAATTATAAATGTNATATATATATATATATATATATATATATATATATATATATATATATATATATATATATAGTCAATTCACGGTTACTTACAACTTTTCTAAAGCCGTGCTAATTTTATACTTCCGGAATATTCCTCCACCTCATGTAAACAAAGCTTAACCAAGTCCAGAACATTATACCAAAAGGACAGCACACCACATTTATGCGCACTCAGTGTAATCATATATTGAGTAGGAACTATTTCTTACTAGACATTACCAACACACCTATTTCCTCCCTGTTTTATTAATATTAATTATAAATGTNGGTAGGAACTATTTCTTACTAGACATTACCAACACACCTATTTCCTCCCTGTTTTATTAATATTAATTATAAATGTAATATTATAATTTATAGATATTGCCCGTGACTTTGCCCGCGTGGAATTCGTGTTTTCGTTACAATATTATTTTTAATACCAAGTATGTCTTTAAAATAGAATACACATTTTAAAATAGATAGTGGAATCAAATTCAAATGCAAAAAATAAGAGAATTGTGGCTATTAAGTTTGGAGTTGTTATTAGTAATCGGCCGTGTCAACATTTGATTAGGGTTCTTTACAATACTTCTTGTAAACAAGGTTCTTTGCCAGTATACACGATGGCACCAAAACAACCAGGCTGAGGGGTAAGCTTACACGCGAGCACGCCACGTAAAACTGACCGCGGGAGAAACAGTCCTGCCTCGAGTGAACTCCCGCGAATTTGAGAGTTTTCCCCTGCGACTTATTTATAGTCATCGCGGAGCACGCTTTGAGGGGAAGCTGCAGTCTCTTGAATACAAAAGGGAAGTCGCATGGAATACAATGGACTACGTGGCACGAACATTGTTTCTCCCGGAGACGATCCATTAAAAATAGTGACCTCGTCTATAATTGCGATGTACAGCTTTGACTTGCAGCCTAGAGCCATTACAGGAGTTTCGGTGGCTTCAAGTTTGTGAGCAACATAACAGGTGTGCCCACACGCAGTAAGCCTACGGTATGGAAGACCCGGTTTAGAGTGTTCAAAANTTTGTGAGCAACATAACAGGTGTGCCCACACGCAGTAAGCCTACGGTATGGAAGACCCGGTTTAGAGTGTTCAAAAATTCCACTGGGTAATCAACTGCTTCGTCTGTATTTACCATCGTGTATATTGAATTGTATACCATTTCCTCCCCTTCGAATGATTTCAGCAAACAAGTCATTGATGACCGCTTTTACGAAGTTTCTAGTTAACAGAACCGTTTTACCATAGATTTATTTCTAAGAAACTTTTAACCATATGTTTATTATTCATTTTTATAGTACTTTTACGAAGTTTCTAGTTAACAGAACCGTTTTACCATAGATTTATTTCTAAGAAACTTTTAACCATATGTTTATTATTCATTTTTATAGTACTTTCACGAAGTTTAGTGTTAATAGGACCATTGAATATTTTTTTCTCCATACAAATTTTTAATTCTCATTGCACACCTTAAGGGGATGAATGCTGCAAAATACCTCCAAGTAGCCGTCTACATTACATAATGAACGTTTCCTCGACATTTCATGTTTCTAGGACCAATGGTTCAGGCTGTATATTTTTTCTCCATACGAATTTTGAACCCGCTTTCACCCTTTAGAGGTTGAATTAAAAAAAAAAAAAATCCCTCCTTAGTGACTGTCTATATTGCATAATAATTACTTCCTCCAAAGTTCATGTTTCTAGAACCAATGGTTGAGACTGGGCGTTGATATGTCAGCCAGCCAGCCAGCCAGTCAGTTTTTCCTTTTATATATTGAGATACATGTAAGTTCAATTTAATACAAAATAAGGTTATTATATTTTAACGTGAGTATAGAGCGCTTGTAACACATGGCATATTTAGGAAACAACAAAGCCCGTTATACATGGTGTTCTCTTTCAAAAGTTTTTTCAAAACTGTGAAGGAACAGAGAATATACCATAGCAAGTGTTCCTGTAAGCTCAGGAAGTAAAGGAGATATTCTATGGTGAATTCTGTATATATGAAGTACATGTGAATTCTAATATGTCTGATGAAAGGGTGGTAATGGTGGTGAATAACTATTTCCCAGTGAAGAAGACGTGCAACGAGAGCTCATCAGCGCAAGTCGTGAACTTCGTTAACCCGGGGTACCCTCGAGAAGACACTTCATCGTCTACGTGCTTGTTCAACGCGCAGGTACAGAAGAAAAGTACGTGCCAGTTAAGGTGAGTGTCTATTCGCCCGCAAGTGTTTTTGGAATCTTTTGTTTCACATCGCTAGGGGATGGAAAATTTCGCGGGTCAAAAACATGTTGGCTATACTCCACAAATTTCACAATTACGTGTACACTCAAACCTCAGTTGTTAATCCATTGGCTTTTTACGTCATTTTCACGTTTGACTAGTAAGTAAGGGATTCTGGTTCTTGTTTTCGATCGACTGAGCCAGTGTTTTGTTCGTCGAATAATTTGAGAGTAGGGTACGGTAAACTTTGTACACACCCTTGAACCTTCATACGTCTGCAACTAGCTTATTAGACTAGGCCAATAATCTACGTCCACGTGATACGTACGCAGGCGTGTGGCAGGACATCCTTCAACCGATCATAAACATAGAAATAAATCGCAGTGCTTTAAATTCATCTTGACACGAGGTTTCACGAAAAATCGCTGACTTCNGCTTTAAATTCATCTTGACACGAAGTTTCACGAAAAATCGCTGACTTCAATTATCGATTCACATTCTCCGCGGGTGTGTACTTTGTCTCAAACGCAGAACTACAAGTGAAATGTACATTAACCATCATTAACAAAACTTCGTCAGCAACATCCAGGAAATTGCGGAGTCACCTGATTACCGCATGGCGTATCTCTCCTCATATACGGGATGGTGTGGTGTGGTGTGGAGAGAGAAGAGATACTGATAGTGTTGAAGAGAGTTATGTTCTTCTGTCTTACCTGTTTCGTTTTGGATTTCAAGGTATAACAGCTAAACCAGGAACTGGTATTTTGGAAATGTGTTTTTTCCGTAATCATCGCAATGCTCTCAATCCTTATTTTACTAATTTGTCTGCATTTGATCTCCGTGATGTTATATGTTGAAAGAACGTAACTTTACATGGAAGTGTTTATAATCAGTCTTCAGTTATCAGTTTCCAATACCAAGCGCCAGAATTCAAGGGCGGGGGAAACGGGATATCCCAGAGAAAATCCTCTGACCATCGGCATCGTCCGACGCGATTCCCACGTGAGAAAATCCGGAAGCTACCCTCGCCGGGAAACGAACCCGGTTCGCCCAGGTGTGAAGAAAGCGCTTTAGCCGCTACACTCAAAACGGCACCGCAGATACGTGATGGGAAATGCACCAAACTTGTGAGGCGCGGGGATATTCGCACTTTATTCATGTTTACCAACTCGTGCGTATGAGCACAAGATATTGTAAAACATACCCAAATTCTTTTAAACGGAAACTGTGCGTTATTTTCTCAGGATTTCTGCGGTTAAGTATTCAAAATTGGTCAACAACAAGAATTATTTGCACCGTGCCTATCATTTGTGTTGCATTAGAGTAGCCTACATCACTCTCCGCAAGTTATACAATATTTAATTATTATAGTACAACTTGTGTACACATGTGTGTCTAGTAAAAAATGTATACCATTTTAATTTTGACATTTTATTTTCATTTCGAAGTCTTTAATTGTTACTTTTCAAATAAGCCACTTAGTGAATCTAATTTAAAAAGCTGAGTAGTTGGCAAGATTTTCAAAGAGCCACTTTCGAGTTTCCGTTTACGTGGAATGTCTGCAAACTTTAACGTTTCTTTTTGCAGAATAAGTGTAGTTATACAGTATGAGCAAGACGAGTGCGGCACACGTTTCATACGCACGGGAATCAAACACACATACACACTGCTCTGTTTCAGGATAGATTTAGAAGAGCTACAGCTGCCGGGTCCCTCCGGCTCCAGGTGTGAAGACGGCGCATTCACCGTCCGGCCAAACCCAGCCGGCAGCCTCGGCTTCAGATCCCTCTGCGGCAACAACACGGGGCAGCACCGTTGAGTATTACCACAACCACATCTCAAACCTTTCAGTCGCACTTAAATACATCGCTTTAGGCGTTGCGGCAAACTACTTTTTTTTTTGTTCGGAAGTGGGGTATCTCAGAAACTTTATAGAAGTATGCTGAAGAACTTGCCAACCACGGTTGAATGCTTATTGAATGTAGCGCAGGTCATAGAAACACGCTAAGACCAGAGGAATGTTCTATACTCCCCCTATTTTTTCATCCTTCCGTCTCCATAGCAATGAGATGACGTGGGTCATTGAAATGTATCCTATTCGTTTTTAAGTAGAAGACCGTCCACGATGTTGTGGAAAAACCTTATGAAAACTAATAAACAGAGTAGTGTAATATATCTGGAGGAACAACATGGGATGATCAGTTACGAAGTAGAGAGAATTATAAACTGTGTTAGGTGGGCCCATCGCAAATTACTTGGAATCAATATACTGTGTTACGAACACGAAAGAAGAAAAGTAATGATCGTTCTTATCTGTGGAAAGGATACCAAGTATGCGCCCACTCCTTCATACCAAAGCTCTGCAATGGCATTTGTCATAAATTTCCATTAAACTGTTTACCCAGATTACAATGATTATTCAAAGAACACAGTTACGAAAGCAAAATTACTGTTACAAAAATAGATACTATATTTGCACTTAACAATTCACACGTGTACGTCAGCCGAGCTGATATTAACATCGAGCCAGCAGATTTACTTCCATCTGGAAACTCTGGCCAAGGAAGCGTGCTATTAATAAATTTTGTTTATTTGTAATCAAACAAATTACTACACGAAAGTATGAAGACTTGCTTGATTGCATTTTGCCTAGTATAAACAACACAATTTTTGTTAGCGTATGATAGATCGCCCAATCACCTGGAGTAAATTTGTAAATGTAAGGAAACTTTGTATCACACATTTTCATCAAAAAAATACTTAACGGCCTCAAACTTTGATGTATACTTAGTTGTTAATGTGTTATTTGTGAATAACTCAGTAATGTAGACGAAATATTCGAGTTTTCATTTGAAATTAACTTGGGCAGGTATTGAAATAAATAGTAGTGGAAATCATACAAAATCTAAAGTTACGAAGACGCTGTCTGGGTTGTGCTATTGACGGTAATAGGTTCCTGCACTTGTTCGCCTGCCGCTGGGTAAAACTGGCTCGAATGACTCGATTTTTCAGCCACCTGTGGGCGGGGATCGAGCATTCACACGTTTGCAGATCACGCCAACAGACAAAGACAATACCAACAACCAATAGAGATCCTCGCCTCATCTGCATTATTGGCATTGTGATGAACGCGGGGAAAAAGTTGAGCAGATTTCGACTTTTTTTTCACGTAGACAACGCCGATATTTCCCACAGTTCAGAGCGCATAGTGTCCAAGTCGAAAACAATTGCTACCATCGAAAATGACGTAAAGGAAAAGCAAATTTTGTGACATGCACAGGAAAAAAATATACAAAGATAAGGGAAGTAAAAAAAAATATTGCTAAGAAATCTTTACGTCTTCATAGCGCAGCTGATTAAAAAAAAATTAAATAAAAAAACTTGCTCTGTGTTAGTTGAAGGACAAACCAAACAAAGCTTGGGATTATGGTATGAATATAACACAGAAATTCTGGCGATGTGTAAATCAGTGTCTCCGAAAGCCGCTCAGCTCGCTATGTCTAGTCGGCGTATTCTGAGAACGTATGAATCCACCTTGATTCCCCGATCAAAACTACTAGCGTGATTAAAGTATTAGTTAAACTGAAGTCCTGCAAAGGCAATTTTACCTTTTGTTTTTGTAACACGGAATTAACAATGATTTAATTAGCTTACTAAGAACTGTAATGCCACCAGGTGTCAAGTTTACTTAGTTTCGTGGCAGTATATCGTAGCTGTGTGTGTTTCCTCAGTGTACATACCAGTGGACACGTCACTCGGGCCGCAGACCGTCCAGCTGGTGGTGTCGACGACTCGTGCTGCCACCTACCGCTGGAACATAAGAGTTACTCAAATAGACTGCCAGAAAGATCCTCAAGCTGTGGGTGAGTGTACCGTAGACTAAAGATGAGGTAGACCGATTCTTCGTCTACCGCGCGTGTGCTCAACATTGACCCATCTCACCGACCTCCCGTGGCGCGGTCGGTTGATGCGCCGCCGGTCTGGGGCGCGGGAGGTTCTGGGTTCGAATCCCAGGTAAAGCATGGATGTTAGTTTAAGTTAGGTCATAAGTTGGTTTTTAAGCCGCCCCCTGATAAGTTTTCAGGTATACCATCGGGGGACGTTAATAAGCCCTATACATACGTTGACCTATCCCAAACAACACAACTGTCAAAGTCACGTGGTCAACAGCGATGAACTTGTTTGTTTACATCTTAATTTTCAAATGACAAGCACTTTTACANCGTGGTCAACAGCGATGAACGTGTTTGTTTACATCTTAATTTTCAAATGACAAGCACTTTTACATTAATAAAGTACGTTTACCAATTTGAATTTAACCAAACTCCGCTACAAATTGGTTAGCGNAGACAAGCACTTTTACATTAATAAAGTACGTTTACCAATTTGAATTTAACCAAACTCCGCTACAAATTGGTTAGCGGAAGTATGCAAACGTCTCAAAGCACTTCTTCGCTTAACAGCTTTCTAACCTCAAATCCAATCCACTCCATTTTTGTAAGTCGTGTTTGGAGAAAAGCTATTCAATGTTGAGTCAAGGAGATTGATACCATCTAATTGGGCCTTGCATAATCAAGCAACGACGCTGATAAGAAAGGATTAAACTATATTTAAGTTCCTGTATTTTGTGATTCGGAAAACTCAATTTCCATGCAGTCATTTCAAATACGTTTACAGGCTACAGTGTTATATGTTAATTGTTTTATTTTAAAAGTGGATGAAAAGTGATCACAATTAGTAACAAATAATTAATAATGCATACAATTTATACAATTAATTTAAAACGCATCGCTAGTGTCTGAGCACCAAAGAAAAAAATTACTATATATATATATATGTGTGTGTGTGTGTGTGTGTGAAAGAGTGTGAGAGAGTGTGTGTGTGCGTGTGCGCGCGCGCGCGTGTGTGTGTGTGTAAAATGCATCTCTCCTCCACTACAACAAAAATGTTATTTACAATTATCCAAAATTTACTTTGCCAATGAAACCGCTAAAAAATTACTATCCTTTATTGACTTCTTGTCTTAAATTTATTCACAGCACCCATTTAACTTTAAAACACCACAGAAAGGAGGGCAGCAAGAATTGCACATCAAAGCCTCCATTTCCAATAAAATAATATTAAAAACAATTAAAACAGTTACGGTGGGAGGCAGTCGTTTGGGACACTGCAAAGGTCCGACCGATGAAAACTTTACAAAAACGAACAAAAAACAGTTAAAAATATTAACGGCCTAACGATGAAGTCGTGGAAACAGTGATATAGCATACATTATTTAAACTTGGGCGGCGAACAAGGACGAGCAACGACACGTTAAAAAAGGACACACAGTAACGCGACACCATAGTTGAGCCGAAACATAATTTGGAAGGGCAGCCAAAACCACAGTTTTGAAATGAACCAGCACTACTGCACACCCAAGGTACAACACCACTTGTCACACAAATTATCAAAACATTTAAAAACTCCGCCGCCACAAACTTATCGTTTTCCACGACTCACCGTTTTTAAGTGCCCCATCGCTCTGTAGCGTGAGTAGTATAACGTCAGCTCGTAAATATGCTAGCGGTGTTTGACTTCAGCTGAACCGAGGTGAATTGCAACTTAGTAATCAGGAACAAACGAAGATCTTGCAGGCGTAGGGTAGCGGCGTAAAGAAGACAGAGCGGGGCCGTGCAAAGCCTTACATAAACTACCATGACTGATCAAAACATTATGACGCACGAAGAGGAAAGGGGGTGGCAGGGAGGGTGAACCGGGAGGAAAGAGGAGGGGATCCGAGCCGAGCAAAGAGTACACCACTGCAGAGAATTAGATGGCGTTGATACATTTAACGCGACGGCGCTAACGTCACAACAGTATGCATTACGTAGGACGCCAAAACGCTTACAACCAACTTCTCCCCTCTATAACGATCGTGCCCTTCTCGATTCCGAAATGAGACGACTGCCCAGGCCAGCGTTAGGTCCTGGCACATCCAAAATATGTTGCGGGAGCGGAAATAGTGGACGAGCCTAAGCAGAACAAACTTTTTTCGCGCTCTTTAGAGGCGCATGTGTGAAATGATTAGGGACTCCTGTTTTTTTTTGTGAAAAAGATTCTACACCTAGTTATACTCCAAAACACAACCTCCGTCATTACTGAGCTTGCGAGCACCAAGCTAGGATAACGAAATGATCCGAGCACACTTTGTAGAGTGGGAGAGGGAGCACGTATCCACTCTCTATATATACTTGCAATTCTTAAACTACGTATTTGACGCCACAAGGACAACGGTGGGTGTGTGTGAGCCAAGGAGGTTATATACAGTATGGATTTGGAGAGTGACGAACATATCACCTCTCTTTGAAACTAAGTGCAAGGCAGCACCTTCGTATCTATCTGTTCTCTATGATGGCCATGTTGGTTTCCTGACAACGCGATGGCTGAAACATAATTTGCAACAGTAACATGTTAACAATCTACATCTCCGCGCGATGTTAAAGCTGNGACAACGCGATGGCTGAAACATAATTTGCAACAGTAACATGTTAACAATCTACATCTCCGCGCGATGTTAAAGCTGTAAACATAAATATATAAAAATGCTGAAAGTTTTATATTTTTTTGGGAAGGGGGTGGGTGGATATTTCGGACAACAGTTTTAATACTGGATTATTCAAAATCTTGAGCTATGCCACTGGTTACATAATGTGCATGTGCAATTTAGGGAGGGGTCATGCAGGCTGTGTACATTCTCTCTTTCTTCCAGGGCGTTGTTATCCAAAGTAGTTAGTTAATACTCCGGTATGTTCACTACCACTTCGTAAATTTCATCCAGCTATGGTTTCTAATAAGTAAAATGACCATTTTATTGTTGTGATTTACTAGCTGACCAACTAGAGTTGTTCAGATATCATTATATTAGTTGATTTGGGTTGGGGGAGGGGTTTGGTCTACACAGTATTTTAAGTTGAGTACCCTGCCAAATTTGGTCCGAATTCGTCAAACGGTGTAAAACTGTTTAGCGAACAGACTTACATATACAGGATGATTCTAAAATCATGGGACAAACATTGAGGGGTGGTAGAGCTCACTAAAACAAACAATT
>NQII01000563.1:733236-783925 GCA_002778355.1 Clitarchus hookeri | reverse complement strand
TTTTTTGAATATTTTAATGTCAAATACAAAATCTTTCTGTTTTACTGAAGCTGCAATAACAAATAGTAAGTTGTACAAATTAAAAAAATTACATCTTAAGTTATGTCATGGGCCACTGCTTGACATATTTAATGAAAAAATAAAAGTTCATAAATATTTTTAAAAATGTTAAAAATATGCAAAAAAAAATTTATTTTTAACAATTTCTTTTATATGCATGGCTTGTTATTTGGTTACTACATATGTTTCACGCGGTAGCAAATGGAATTTGTTTACTTTTAAATTTTTTCATTAGAACAACTTAGAGTTTGTTATTGCGGCTGCTGCAAAACAGAAAAATTTTGTGTTCGACATCTAATTATTCAAAACTTATAAAGTGTAAATTTTCTTATTTGCGGAAATGTCATCATATACAATGCACACAAGTTGAAAAATGTTTGGTACAAATATAAACTTATTAATTGTTTTGTATCAAACGCCCTTAAGTATATATTGATAATCTGTGCACTAACCTTTAAAGATGTAAAATAACTAAGTAATTTCTGTTACATAAATAGTTCGAAAGGTAACCATACGACAGATATATTAAAAATTAACAAAAACTATTTTGTTTGCAAGCCTCAGAACAAATTTATGTTCAATATTCTTTGTTTCAAAATTATTTTTCATATTTTTATGGCATTTATACATTCCTTTAAAAACAATTTGTGTCACAATATATTCGAAATTACTAAATGAAATCCGTAATTTACAAAGTGGTGTATAGGTAAGCACACTACACTGTTGATTCAAGGTTCTTAGGGTTGGATCCCTACTCGGTAAGTAAAAGATTTTCATATCATGTAATGTGGGAAAATGAAATGAATATATGTAAAGAGCAAATAACATGCACTAAAATTGTAAAACGAAATTTTTTGCATGTTCGTACTGCTTATTGTCTGGGCATCATGCCGCCACAGACCCGGCACCATTGCGACATCAAGCCTCCAAAGACCTAGCACCGTGGCGACATCCAGCCATCGCAGGTCTGGAATTTTGGTAACGTTAAGCCACCACAGACCTGCCAACAGTTTGGTATCCAATTTGTGTCTTATCGGTTCCAATCCATGATATTTTTGACACTGTTGGCAAACAGTTAGCCAAAGTTCCATATTTATATCGACCCGCTTCCGGCATCAGACAGCGGGCCAGCATTAGCTGGCCGTAGTTAGTCGGCTAGTTTTCACCGGCTCGATTCTAGCCCGTACCTTTCGTGTTTGATGGGTGCGGGTAATATGAGCTACTTGTCTATTATTTGGACCATAAGTTTGTAGAATCGAAATAAAATCCTTAGAATTGTCGGATATGCTCCAAGATATGTGGAAGGAAACCAAAGTATGAGTCTTAAAATATAGTCGTCAGGAAGTAATTCTAGTATGGAAGAGGTAATTCAAGTATTTAAGGAAAATAATATTGGAACACAGCGTCAAAAATGTTTAATGAGCCTCGCACAGCACTACAGGCATTAAGTTAGAATGAATCTCTTCTTCCATCCCTAGATGTGGCAACGGAAGTAGGTAGTGGAGAGTGGAGAGATTTGGACGGCTCTGAGCAACGAGGTCTTGAGAGCCGACGAGGAGCATCGCCGGAATACAATGGAGGGGGAAACCAGAGATCCAAGAGGAAACACGCCAACCAGTGGCATCGTCCTGCACGATTTCCACGTGCAAAAATCCGCCAGTGACCCCGGCGGGAATCGAACATGATTCGCCTGGGTGGGAGGCGAGTGCTTACGAAAGTAGGTCAGACGACCTAGGTGATAGACCAGAGCTAGAATTCGATACATACCAGTAATGGAAATAATTTTTTTAGGTGCAAAAAGAGTGATTTGTAACGAATAGCTTAACAAAAAGCAACACGAAACGGTTTACAACACCCATACAAGTTAACAGAAGCTGGGAAATCTTGGGTAGATCTTTTTCTCCAACGCCAGAGGAACGTTCTGTCCCCATGCAAACACGTGGCACTTTTTTTTTCTCTCACAAGAATTAGGTTTAAATAAAAAAATGTGCAAATATCTCACGATATTTTGGAGGATACGTACAGAGATCGTAAAGTACCCAGCCGAAAGAGTGTACAGAATAAATGAGACCGAGCTTACAGTAAACCAAATTAAAGCAGAATACGTCGTTGCAAGGAGAAGGAAAGCCCAGATTGATCCACTGACTTCTGCTGAAAGAGGAGTTTCCAATCAACTGATGAACTACAGTCCATCGGGTTCGATTGGTTTCACTTATCCACGTGGATGGGCACAAGCTAACATCTTTGCAGAGTGGTATGCTCCTTCTATTCAGAAAGTAAAATCAAACGAGACTCGCTTGTTTCGTTGATCTCAGATGAAAACTGACTTAATGTTCGTAACTTCGATATACATATATATATAATTGAGATGGTCCGAGATAACCTCGTGCCCATTATTTCAATGCCATCTCACTTAAAATACAAATTAGAGCACTTTGAAAAAACTTTAATTGGATTCTGTAAGAATGACAAGAGCGAGGAAGTTAGGATGTCGTTTCGTCATTCTCAGGTACCTCTTGCAACTTCCAATATGATGGAGCTGTTTGGACGAGCTTGGCTGAAGTACTGACAAGACCGATAGCTACGCATGGTTATATAATTATGGGAATCATTCAATTTATTAAAAACAGTATATTTTATGATGTAGATTTCATAATCTATGGTGATGATGAGGAGAAATCATGCATTTGTCAAGTAAAAACGACGCCTGTAACTTTTACTATAGAATGTTTAGTATTGAATATATCAACTAATTAACTGTGTTTGATATGAGGTTGATTGGAAAGATTTAACTTTAATTTTTTCATATTGAACATGTTTCCTTGATTTATGTATATTTTTGTGTAGCCCACAGATGTACCATTATTTCAATAATGATGACTGTGCCTTTTGTGTATAAAATATTAGCATAGAATGTAATTAGTTAAAAGTTATTTTAAGTTATATATCCATAAATGTTTTTATTGTGTATGCATGTGCATGCAGCTTAACCTTGAAATCTGGCAACCATGTACAAAAACACGGTGAACACGAAATGGCCACCCAGATGAGGTGACCCACAACAGGGACAGGGCGCGTGCAGCAGGCGACTATGGCGGGAGGCTGCTAGCTCCGGGACGCCCTGTGCCTCGGCCGGGGGTCGCAGTATCGACCGACGTCGCCGCCCAGGGCAGCGCAGCGCGTCGCGCGCGCGCGCGCACGCACGCACGCCAGGGTCCTCCTTCCTCGGCGGCTGTGGCTGGCTGCCCGCTCAGTGCTGCGCCGACCTCCGAAGCGTCCGCATCGACCTACCTCGCTCGCTGCTCTCTCTCTCTCTCTCTCTCTCGCTCTCTCACTCGTGCGCCAGCAGCAGCCATGGCCAAGGGCAAAGGTCAGTACCGCACCGACCACTTCCGTGCATGTGCAGGTCTCGATACTCGCCTGTCTACTGTAATAACGTTCGCGAATTGTCACTCACGCTTACCTATTTACTTCACGAAGTAGCCAAAATAGCGCTGACCAAAAGTATAGGCTCTTATATTAAAGTGAGCCCTTTCGAGGCCCTAGTTACTTTTATTTATCAGCCATATTTTTATCCTTCCACCAGTTTAAAAATAAATATTGCCATGTAAGTAATAAACAGAGTGTATATATTTCACCGGACTAGAAATTTAACGTTTAAGGCTACAATAAAATATATTTATTGACTATTATTCCAAACGAGAGGACTTCAAAAAGGGCTCGCTTTACCGTGGATAGCCTATAATGTGGTATAGTGTTAGGGATAATGCCATGGGAGTGAGAAGTACTGACTTCTTGCCCTCATGGATAATACCACAGCCATAAAATACATTTTTTCTTCACATCCCTTAACATAGGCCTACCTGGTAACATTACTTACGTTCTGTAGGACAAAAACATGATATCATTGCTTTTATTAAGTTTACAAAATTATAATAATACAATGTATCAAAAACAAACAGTTTGAAGATGTTCTCAAATAATTTAAACGAGTTTTTCAAGAATGAATACTGTGATGGCTCCGACCATCTCTTACACGCTCCTTTCATCACCCCACACTTCCTCACAAAAAAAAAAGACGGTGTAATACGTATCACACGCTCCAGAAATTTAATTGACACTATAACGATCATACTTTCTAAATTCGATAAAAATAGAAAATCTTTCCTCGGTTTTATTTGAAATCCAAATACAATCAGGCTTTTATTTAATAGTATTTATGCAATTTACAACTGTTTTTAGAAGCAAGCCAAAATAAAACATTAATCAAGATTAAAATATCCATATATCCAAATGCATGCCCCTCTGTGATTGGCTAAACTTAAGACTTGGGACTGGATGTTTCCATTTTCCTCATTTTTTTTTCTTCCGTGAAATTTAAACAGTACGAAATTTGCGACGTGCATCGTGTATAATTAGATTTGAGACAAGACGATGGAGATCTTTCTAATTTCAACTGGTTAATACTTAAGATATAATTGTGTAAACACCCCATCTCTTCCTTACGCTTGCGTCAAAATCTCTTCCTCTCTCCAGCATTCATTTCTGAGTGATTTCCTATCGAAGTAACAGTTTTAGGCTGATATTTGTTATATCGCACGCTACCAATCCTCCATTCATTATTCACAGTTCCCGAATATTTCGGTTCTGATCTACACACGTAGTACAAAATATAATTTTCCGAATTTTTTTCCTTCCCTTTTATTTAATAGACATATTTTCTTTATGATTGCCAGCATAACTTACAGTTTTACTATTTTATCGTCACTATAATAAAAAAAAGTAAAACAGTTGAAGAAATTTTAGCATATCCCTTCCAAAAGATTAATACCGGAGGACACTTCAAGACATTCACTCGTTGGTACACAAAGAATTTTCTAAAATATTTGGTTTCAAAATACATTTGTTTTTTCAGTATGATGTTCCCTAATTTTTTTATGTACATAATATGCTAAACTTGTCTTAAATAAAACTAAGTTTATAATTTTTTATTTTTGAATTATTTTGCAAGAAATTTACCTACTTTTCTGTCTCATGGCAAAGAAAACTAATTAATTTGAGCTCATGCAAAAATAAACCACTGGAAAATGCTGAAAACTGTACTGATTACAGAGTTTATAAATTGGACAGCGTTCAACAAAACAATATAAAGTAACGTCTATCAATCTGGCCAAAGCTTTTCAAGCGCACACGTTCACACTAGCCTTGGCGGCTATCATCTGTCGTCCTCACTATCGATCGAAATAGAAAAAAAAATCGTTTTAGTGCACAGTCGACTACGTCACACAGGAGCGAGTAACTGCGCAAATGTGTGGTCGCCGTGAAGTTTCATTAGAGCACTCTTCGGTCTGAAAAGTTTCTAAACACACGTGGTTAGATTTCTTTTCGAATTTAATTACATTTGTATTTTTGAATTGTATTTTACATTTAAATACTAGAAACAAAAATTAACAAACGTTATTGCACTTAAGGTCAAATACTCAGTTCCTATTGTCAAGGAGGCCGCGGGGGTGAAGTGGTCAGATTACTCGCCTCCCACCTAGGCGAACCGGGCTAGATTCCCGGTGGGGCCGCTCCCGGATTTTCGCATGTGGAAATCGTGCTGGACGATGCCGCTTGTCAGGGAATTTTCTCGGGGATCTCCCGCCTCCGCCGCACTTGCATTCCTGCGTTCACCTCACCACACCCTCATCGGCTCTTAAGACCTCGACGTTACGAGCTGCCCAAATCTCTCCATTCAACTCCTGTAGTCAAATGCTGGTCCTTATCAGGGAATTTGAGTAACTATGGCTGCCTGAAAATTGAACTTATCCCTAGCTTAAGAAATTCTCAATATTCAATTTAACTCAGAATCTTATATATTATGTTTCCCTAATATCGCTTTTCTTCTCACTCGTGCGTAATAGTTATTAATAACGCGTATTCTTCTTTAATACAATTTTAACGAACAACCTCATGAAAATGCATTTTCATTTTTCAGTATGATGCTATGTTCGCTGTGTTACAAATTGAGAAATAGAGCTTCCCTGTTTGTAAAGCACGGAAGAGAATTTAAAGAGTTATAATATTTTGCTGTATTTAACTTTAATAGTGGAACGTCATCTTACATTTCATTCCTTTTCTGTTAAAGGAGCTCCCGCATTTAAGTAACTGTATGCTAGCAATTTTAATAATTTTTGCATTTGTAAAAAATTAATATTTTTTACATATACATTTCCTGCAGAAATGATCAATACTTAACGTACTCTGTGAAAAAAAACCGTAATAATTACACCAGTGTACACGGGTCATAGGCACCGACTTTTTAAAACTTGCTGTGACAGCACTCATGTCCATTTAAATATCATCTCCCTCTTTCTCCGCCCCCCCTTTTTTCATCGTATCTTACTATGCGTTGAATGTTTGTGCACGCGGTTATGCATGTGTGTAACACTTATTTTCATTCGGGCGAAGGATTTGAATTTTTAAATAAAATAATTTCTACTGAAGTGTTGTNAATGTGTGTAACACTTATTTTCATTCGGGCGAAGGATTTGAATTTTTAAATAAAATAATTTCTACTGAAGTGTTGTTGATTTTAGTTCGAGTAGAGGCCTATTCACACTATTTATTTTTAAGATAATGAGGCAAGCAGTCTACATTTAAGTTGTCAATACTTGTTGTAAACTGAAATAGAAACAAGGCACTGTTTATCAGTTCAGAGGGGTGATGCCCCTTCTGGCTGTAAGGTGGAGAGGTGACAGGACTCTTTCCCCTTGTATTGTACTCGGCGCCTATGGGCTTAAGAAAGCGCGAGTGGCAAGCTTCTTTCCCACATGGAGTCATTTATTTCACCCGTTAATCAGTATTATCTTTCCCACGCTGCTTCTTATATTAGTGAAAAATTAAAATTNTGGAGTCATTTATTTCACCCGTTAATCAGTATTATCTTTCCCACGCTGCTTCTTATATTAGTGAAAAATTAAAATTCAAATCGAAATCTTTAACATGGATTGCAACAGCTATCAATATTTCTGTATTTGCAGGTATATACGTAGGGAATTTCTTACANTGGAGTAATTTATTTCACCCGTTAATCAGTATTATCTTTCCCACGCTGCTTCTTATATTAGTGAAAAATTAAAATTAAAATAGAAATCTTTAACATGGATTGCAACAGCTATCAATATTTCTGTATTTGCAGGTATATACGTAGGGAATTTCTTACATTGCGTAAATATTGAAATATTCAATTACACATTTATAATCCCTCCCCCCCAAATTGTTATTTTCCTTTTAAAAATTAAACTTAGTATTATTTCTACTTCTTAAAAACACCAATTAAAAATGCGTACGTGAAAAAATGTGTGATTATAATACTCGGTTTAAGATAATACATTGATCTTGAGGCAAAATCGGCAGTTATTGCGTTCAAAAATTACCGCAAAGTTGTTAAATTGCACCATATTCGCACGTATGCCGAGAACACTGGGGAAAAACCCTACACTTATGTGCATTAAATATCTCCCACAAGAATCCTCCTGAAAAAGTACATCAGTCACAGGCACGTGTACATGTATGCGTGTGTTGCTGTTTCTTTGCTGTATTACCTATATAAATACTTCATTTAATGATTAAAAATTTTACCGTTCGTGTATCGAGTGTTATTAATACATTTATTTAGCTGCTTCTAGCGAACCGGCCCGGCTTCGCCCAGTAACAATTTAATTTTTACAGCGATACTTTGAAAGACAAAAATGGTTACTGTGGGTCATCCTTAAAATATAAACATATGCTATCGCGNACAGCGATACTTTGAAAGACAAAAATGGTTACTGTGGGTCATCCTTAAAATATAAACATATGCTATCGCGGACTTTCCTGTAGACCTTTTTGAGAGCTACAATTCTGTAGTGCGTTAATTTGATGTATCTCTTATGGTTTAGTCAGAGCAAGCCATGTAAGTGCCCTTAAAGCGGTTTTTTTACGACTTGATTACAAACGATTAGACATTTGTCTTACATTAAATATAAATGTATTATACACCAAAATCTTCCTCAAGAAATTCTCTAAATGATGTTGAAAGCCGCATCAAAATATATTTATTAGTTTAGACGTACTTAGCGAATACACAGACAGACGCGGATAAGCGACATTGTTTTATACTATTTAGAAATGGTAGAAAATTTCGTACTGTGAAAGTGTAGGTGCCAATATTTATTGGGCCTCAAACCAAAACACCCCGAAAAGTACGCTATCCTTTACTGCTAGGAGCTGACTTTTTCTAAGAGAAAATTAATATTAGAAGAAAATTTTAAGGACTGTTTTACCTGCCTTGGCTTAGTTTCCTGCTTGGATGGTGTGCACTTAAGGAGTGATGCAGCGTAATTGATATACAGTACTGAACATTAAAGCTACCTGAGTGCAGAATTTACGCACGTCACTAGTTCTCGGCCAAAGTAAACCAAGCTTCACGAAAAATTCATATTATGAACCCTTAGCAGACAGTCTCATATTACAACATCTATCGAATGAATTATGAAATTGGTTTCACTTGTCAAAATAGTCTGATCAAAAAATTTTACTTAATCACAGCTGGCTTACATTTTGTTTTTAATCCATATTGTATAAAATAATAGTTAATATATTTACTTTCTTGAATAAATTATTTACGAAGGAAACGACGTATCGTTGTTGAGACATTTTGTAGGCAATTCACGCTTGCGTGTAATAATGTTTGAAATTCACAAATTTTTTATGAAGTTGTTGTTACTTACAAAGCTTATATGTCCGTGGTTAAAGCAACTAACATGTTCCGATAACTTATAATATGATTTATTTTTTGAGCAGTCAAATAAGTAATTTGTCTTTATTTTCCCTTGTTCTAAAATTGCTTGATATAAGTAGTCATTTCGTTAAAATCCAGTGTTTTAAAACCATTTTCACTTACGTAACTCGGTCCAAACTTCATACAGTTGAAAATAAAATTAATGAAAGTGATATTTCAAAAGAGAAATCTGCGTCCGTATATAGAGCATCGAGAGTAAGTCTATTGGCGATATAAAAACACAGTAATGGCAGTACGTTAATAAAGTTTTTTTCAAACAAAATATGCTATCCTTACATTAGTTGCATTAACNAAAACACAGTAATGGCAGTACGTTAATAAAGTTTTTTTCAAACAAAATATGCTATCCTTACATTAGTTGCATTAACCGTATTAACTGGAAACCAAATATTCGTAATCCTAAAACCACTGATTTCCTGGGAAGAATTTTGGAAGAGGATTTTATAGCGATACAATAATAGACTCTCCTCTTTACAGTACCTTGAAAACTATCAAAACGTGTTAGAATTTATAATGAAACCTCTAAGGTGAACATAAGCAAGCATCCTCCACGTTATGTTCAAGTAACCTANAAAACACAGTAATGGCAGTACGTTAATAAAGTTTTTTTCAAACAAAATATGCTATCCTTACATTAGTTGCATTAACAGTTTTAACTGGAAACCAAATATTCGTAATCCTAAAACCACTGATTTCCTGGGAAGAATTTTGGAAGAGGATTTTATAGCGATACAATAATAGACTCTCCTCTTTACAGTACCTTGAAAACTATCAACACGTGTTAGAATTTATAATGAAACCTCTAAGGTGAACATAAGCAAGCATCCTCCACGTTATGTTCAAGTAACCTANAACGTGTTAGAATTTATAATGAAACCTCTAAGGTGAACATAAGCAAGCATCCTCCACGTTATGTTCAAGTAACCTAAACATGTCGTCCTCTGAAATGAAATGTCTTAAGATATATTAATAGGGAACACAATGTACATTTCGGTTAATCAGAGCTTCCTGGAATTATGTAGACATACAAACCGCGGCATAAGTTGTTTTTTTATGAATGTTACGTTTTCATAACTGCATCGTTCAATGACCTCGAATATTTAAATTTCTGCATGATCAAGGATTCTGTGATTTCCCAGTAGTCAAGCAAAAGTTACAAAAAACAAAATACTGCATTGAATAATCGAAATTTAGTGATCTGGAATATAAGAAGGTACAGTAAAGTAAAATTATATGGTATTTTCAGTTGTATGTGACGGAACAGCAGATTTCGAAATATGGATGTTTTGTAAGAAGCATTTTTCATTAAATTGCAATGCGTGAGTTGACGTTTACTTACCTGGAGATTAATAATTCCGATTCAAGCAGATTTTGAGTGGTGTTGATTTGATGACTCTAATGTGGCGAGGTGGCTGAAGGAGAATGGTTCTAGCAGTACAATTCCCCATCGTGATTTATAACTAAGAGTACCGAGTTGTTAATCGAGCGGTTGCCGGTCCCATGCAATTACCTGTACTTCTGTTCGAAACAGTAAAAAATATAATCCAAGTTTTACCTTTGCTGTCCACCAAGTTTGCCAAACTCTTCGTTTAGTTTTTAAGTTAATACAAGGCAACAGCTTTAAATAAACATCNTTGCTGTCCACCAAGTTTGCCAAACTCTTCGTTTAGTTTTTAAGTTAATACAAGGCAACAGCTTTAAATAAACATCTACGACAAAGCATGACTTGATCTTATGGTTGCATCACTAACAATTTCGCTGAGGCAGACTTTGAAAATATTGTCGTAGTAAGTAAAACAGAAACAAACACGATTATGGATATCAATGGTACATGTCACTGACAGTATTTCGCACGCAATTGAGCAAAATGCAAGTAGACAACAGGCAACGCCACAAAATAATCTTTAAATTTTTTGACTAGTCGACTTTTGTGGCTGGTACTTACAGTTGCTTACGGCGCGAGGATCCTGAGTTCAAATTCCGGATGACGCATGGACGTGGGTGCCAGCTGTAGGTTAAGTTTATTAAATACCACCTCCCTTCCACCTTACACACACACACACACACACACCTCTGCACACGATGATTCCCCCCGAAATAAATCGAAAACAAGCAACACGCTTTTTTTATACGCAGCATGAGACGAAGACAGATTAGCAATTTAAGTCCAGAGAAGTACCCTGGGTACTCACAGCAAAGGAGGGCGAGTGGTCTACATTGTGGCTGTAACTAAACTGCACTCGTCCGCACTTGGAATCGAACTCTGGAACCCGAAATTTTCCCTCGGGCCAGATGACAATCTCCCCTGCTTAGGTTGGTCGATGGCCTCCCGAAGAAATAAATATGTTCTCGATCGCACAACAAAATTCGGCTTTTTTACTTCACGTTATCGTAAGTTTCCTCAAGCACGCAGATTTACTTTAAGATTCAAGTTTATCTTAAGTTTGAAAAAAGTCGCCCCTCTTAACATAACATTGTTGAAAGTGATTCCAGGTATAAAATTCCGGTCTGTCGCGTCACGTTTTGTAGTCCACGAGAACGGCCCGTGTTCGTCATAAAATCTGCGTTCAGAAAAAGGTTGGGTCTGTTACGCCTAAACGTACGATAACCCGCAAATTGACTTGGCAAGATGTGGAATGGCAATTCCTAGACGCAAGTAGCCGAAAAACATTTTTCAACCGAGTTTTAAGTCGTTCGGTTATACACGCCAATGCTAAAGGTGGTAGCATAAACATCCGTATCTAAGCTGGCTTCATGTTGTTTTTCATAGTGTGCATTTCGTAAATGAAAAAAAAAAAAAAATTGTCCTCCGAAGAATTTCTGAACCTTTACCTATATCAGTAAATATTACGCTTTGCGTATTTGCTTAGGAATAAATCTGTTTTTCCAAGAAAATGTGTACGTGTTTAACTTCATNAAAAAAAAAAAAAAGCAATTTCTGTATTCGCAAGAATTTGTTACTTCGTATGGAAAACGTTGTGGGGGCTGTCTAAGATACCTCAGAGATAGCAATTAATTTACTTCGTACCCTGTCACAGTGATTTACTCATAACTTTACTCCTAAATAGGCTTCATAGTTTCCTGCATGTACATCCGTCCAATTTCCTACCCTGTGCTGTCCGTAGAACTGCATAGAGTTCACATAATAACAATTATATGAAAAATTGGATAAAAATAATTTCGCCGAAAGAGTCAAAGGGAGCGCCACTTGACATAAACAAGCCGTGTCCAGAACATCTGTCGCTCCAACAATTCTTTATAGAAAATATACAAGTAAATTATATAACCAACTGGCTTTAATGAAGTAGAATTTGTCGAAGAACTGGCTACCATCTGATTATCTCAGAAATCAAGCTCTATTAAAAACAAGGAGATAAATATAGAAGAGCACCTGATGATGTTTAAAAAAAAATGATATCGATAAACGAGATTTTATACACGTTCCAAACCTTTTATTTTCTCTAACCACTGGGAACTGGGGGACTACAAGACATGTTGGTAAAACAGCTGGGATCACTTGAGACAGTCGTCTGCGCGTTTGTTAAAATGTGTGACTGGTGTGAATCGCAACTATACGCAGTTTAGTTCGTTCATTGCTACACTTCTACATTTATTTCGACGGTAAACAGTGTTGTACATTTGAACTGAAATTCGCGTTTACCATTACATTTGCTGGTCCTGCAGCCAGTGAAAGACGTCGATAGCTGTAAGGTTTAATAGCCTATCTCACAACACGGAAATTTGGGTTCTATCCATGGTAGATCATGGGATCCGAGTGCGGCCAATCGTATGCGGGAAACGTAATTGATGTCTAGGGCAGTTGGGTTTTGTCAGGTGTTTCTTAACAGGTAGATAGTATGTAGGCAGGGCTTAACGTATCGTTGGTAGCGAGGTCACCAAGCTCATATCCCACTGTCAAATTTTACCATTAAACTGCCTCCAATAAGTTTTGATCGATCAAATAAAGTTGGACAGTCACGACGTCACCGAAACGTCATTATCGCCACCGTATTTGCCTGGAAAACTTGGATGGCTCCAGTTCCCATAAAACATTTGAATATTAGACCAGTTCTCAAATTTATTTGATGTTTGATTGGCTCAACCAATCAGAATCGTGCATGACAAACATAGCCGATGTCACAGAACTTTAAAATGGCGAACAATTGCCGGAAATGCAGTGAGGTTATAAAGATAATTAATTTATATAGAAGCTGTCTGAGCATAAATGCTATTTTAAGAGAATATCGTACTTAATATTAAGAACTAAGAGCCATTACATTTGATTGTACAGGAAATATCTCTGATAAATAAAATTTCAATTTAGTAAAGAAGTGAAAAAAATCACAAAATTCGTTACATTCCTTCGTAATGCATAGTGGCACAACAGCAGTATCTCACTATGAAAATAATGTTTAGATACAAATTCAGACTAGATCATTAAAGCATTATAGACTATTTCATAAAATTTGTTGCTTGGAAAAAATTTAAGGGCATATTTTGTCTTCCAATTTTATTGTCAAACATATTTTAAGATGAAAATGTTACAGTGTGACCGGACATTTAGACACGGGGCAAGTTGTTCAAAGAAACAGGAATGGGGAAGGAATCGACTATGGCCTGTTTAACACAGGAACCCGGGAAACCACGGAAAACCGAAAACAGGATGGCCGGAACAGGAATCGAACCTGGGTCCTCCTGGATACAATTCCAGTGATTTACCACTACGCCACCTTTCTCGGTGTGTTTATTACTAAAAATGAACCTTGCCCTGGAGAAGAACACGCACCAAGAGTCTTCTCAGCCGTACGATCGGCGTGACGAAACCCCTCTATGGTGTCTCATGTCAGACTTCTCAGACTTCCGAGTCCATACTTCTGCGTGTGGGAAACGTGACGTATCTTGCTGACGGTAAACTGTTTTGATAGGTTTCACCTCAACAGCCTCCAGCTTCGCTGGACACTGCTTCTCTGAAAGCTGCAACCTTGCTTGCCGTGGGTGTCTGTGAAGTTGCCTACATTCGGGCTTGCCTCCGTGGGCTCTGTACACGCCGCGACGCCATGCTTTGTGTAAAGCATTTGTTAAAGAACATGTTGTTCTTTACTTGGTACGATATTACACATCTAGAAATGTCAGCTGTTTATCATAGCTGATTACTGGTTGATGTAACATTTTTGAAATCCTTTGCCCATAACGAGTTATAAAAAGTAATCCTGTAGTATTTCCTACCACTTTAAAAATTTGAGGTTTCTGTTTAAGAACACTATAAATTGTTACTTTATATACCAGCATTTTGACCGGGGAACTGTAATATATTTGGGGTACTAACGGTTTAAGTCACGGCAATGTTAATTTTTACATGAGGTGAAATGATACGCAAGGAACAGAAAGAGGAAACTAGAAAAAGCTTTCTGAATTTAAATGAACTGTGAACCAACTACTTTACAATTATCTCTGATTATCTGCTTTTCGTTTAAAGGAAAATACATATATATTTATTATTCATTTCGACCCCAGTATTTGTCATGTCATAGGACCAGAGGACAATCATTACCAGTGGTTGCCAAAGGCCTGTAGCTGTTAGTATTTTTTTAATATTTATATTTCATAGACGTCTCGTTTGGGAAGTTACTTAGACATTCTCCAGAAAATGAGGATGAACTATATCCATTAGTTCATACAAACCGTAAATCGTGAGGGAGTCTGTAGGCGTGTAGACATAATGTAGGCTATATTACCTAACGGCACAAATATCTTTGCTAAGGCGAAGTTCACACACAAATTGGTTAAATGGCATATTTTACCGGTTGCATTACATCTAAAGCAAATAAAATAACTTTGATTTTGAACATTTTAACTAATATAATTTAATTGTTTCTTAAGAACTTCTGTCTGCGTTATGCCAAAGCCTAATACAAAAGGACCTGGGAGAGGGGCGGCTTTGATATTAAATTAACCTAATCTTGCACTTCGAAGAAGACTTGCCTAGTATTCAAACCTGAAACCGCANGGGCGGCTTTGATATTAAATTAACCTAATCTTGCACTTCGAAGAAGACTTGCCTAGTATTCAAACCTGAAACCGCATGGTTTTTAACTACGCCAGGGACGTGTGTAACTTAACTGCTTTCAATGAATAATTATTTTAAGTGCATGCTACAAGTACAAAGTGCTGCAGTTTAATTTTATGTTTATTTAAGGAGCAATATTGTTTGGAGTTCGTTGTTCTAGGAGATAACGACCCAAGAAAACATTCTGCCAGTGGAGCAGACGTGTGATTTACGAAACGAGCCATGAATATAACACGATCGTAAAACGAGCAAAACTAAATTGTTTTTCTATACTCACAGNGTGATTTACGAAACGAGCCATGAATATAACACGATCGTAAAACGAGCAAAACTAAATTGTTTTTCTATACTCACAGCAAGTATTGCTACTCACTCATCAATTTGTTAATATAATGATAATGTTGGGTCACCCGAAATATACAATGGTCAAAATTTTAAAATAATATTATTAGATAGATCCTATTGCCTGGTGACTGTAAAACTGTCCTGGAAACACACAAATCTATGTGCAAACATTGCTCCATCAGTATATTCTTTCGTAACGACTTTTATAATTCGTTACGCTTAGTTAAAAATTATCATTTTATTTCAATGTTACGTTCATTTATCAGGGAACTAGGATAAACTGTTTAAACACTAAATCCGAAGCAGTGATATCAATCAGTGAAAGATATTTCAGTGAAAGTCTGTTGATAAGCTACTGCTGACTAGCGAATCAAGCAAATTAACTGGGAACAAGTGATTTATAGCAGTGACATTCTTGACATTCAGTGGGCAATCACAAATACATCAGTTAAATTAAATCGCTATATTAATTAGTTATCTGGAACTGATTATCATTTGTTCAATTCTCACTGATTTGTCTCAATTATCGCTGATTCAAGTTTAAAGTGTAGTCACGTAACTTTTGATTTCAGGAATGCTCGGACAACAGCCGGCAAACTAAAAGACTGTAAAAGGGACTTGTTTAAAGAGCAAATTATTAAATACTTACCATTATATGTTGCACCGAAGTAGGCTATTACTGTTAGACTCTCCACGTTATCGAAAGCCACGAACGATTGAACATTGAATAATTTTTGAGAGCACAAGCTTAGATTTTTTCGCCAAAGGCTAATAGATTTGTCGATCACGCTGCCAGCACAGCGAACTGGAGAGCCAGCTTCAAGCAAGGGAGAGACCGCANAAGGCTAATAGATTTGTCGATCACGCTGCCAGCACAGCGAACTGGAGAGCCAGCTTCAAGCAAGGGAGAGACCGCAATCCGAGATAAATAGAGGGGATAACCGCTGGCGTAATGTGTTGCAAATTGCCTACAGTCATAGCACAATGTGTGTTAATATCGCTCTCGTGACTACCTTCAGCTAGTCTGCAATTGAATATCTGCCCGCGCACTAATAACNACAATGTGTGTTAATATCGCTCTCGTGACTACCTTCAGCTAGTCTGCAATTGAATATCTGCCCGCGCACTAATAACAAACTACAACCACTCCTTACCCTTCTTAATCTCTCTTTTCATTTAAACATTGTTTACAAATTCGTAGAGTGAGCTTATGTTTAGCAATAAAAACCTTTGTTCGCCGTCGGGTGAATCTCCTGCTACTGTTTCGCGGATTTTTTCCAACGCGTAATTCTTCTTCCCTCCGTCTACGTATTATTTTATNCAACTGTGGGGCCTAGACAAGCCTACGTCAAGTTAATTTGGCGCACAACTGTGGGGCCTAGACAAGCCTACGTCAAAAGTGATTCCAGGTATAAAATTCCGGTCTGTCGCGTCACGTTTTGTAGTCCACGAGAACGGCCCGTGTTCGTCAGAAAATCTGCGTTCAGAAAAAGGTTGGGTCTGTTACGCCTAAACGCACGATAACCCGCAAATTGACTTGGCAAGATGTGGAATGGCAATTCCTAGACGTAAGTAGCCGAAAAACATTTTTCAACCGAGTTTTAAGTCGTTCGGTTATACACCCCAATGCTAAAGGTGGTAGCATAAACATCCGTATCTAAGCTGGCTTCATGTTGTTTTTCATAGTGTGCATTTCGTAAATGAAAAAAAAAAAAAAATTTGTTCTCCGAAGAATTTCTGAACCTTTACCTATATCAGTAAATATTACGCTTTGCGTATTTGCTTAGGAATAAATCTGTTTTTCCAAGAAAATGTGTACGTGTTTAACTTCATGAAATTTTATTGACATTCACTGTTGTAAAAATATATGGTTGAAAAAAAAAAAAAGCAATTTCTGTATTCGCAAGAATTTGTCACTTCGTACATGGAAAACGTTGCGGGAGCTGTCTAAGATACCTCAGAGATATCGCTTAATTTACTTCGTACCCTGTCGCAGTGATTTACTCATAACTTTACTCCTAAATAGGCTTCATAGTTTCCTGCATGTACATCCGTCCAATTTCCTACCCTGTGCTGTCCGTAGAACTGCATAGAGTTCGCATAGTAACAATTATATAAAAAAATTGGATAAAAATAATTTTGCCAAAAGAGTCAAAGGGAGCGCCACTTGACATAAACAAGCCGTGACCAGAACAGCTGTCGCTCCAACAATTCTTTATAGAAAATATACAAGTAAATTATATGACCAACTGGCTTTAATGAAGTAGATTTTGTCGAAGCACTGGCTACCGTCTGATTATCTCAGAAATCAAGGTCTATTAAAAACAAGGAGATAAATATAGAAGATCGCCTGATAATGTTTTTTTAAAAAAATATCGATAAACCAGAATTTATACACTTTCCAAACCTTTTATTTTCTCTAACCACTGGGAACTGGGTAACTACAAGACATGCTGGTAAAACAGCTGGGATCACTTGAGACAGTCGTCTGCGCGTTTGTTAAAATGTGTGGCTGGTGTGAATTGCAACTATACGCAGTTTACATTTGAATTGAAATTCCCGTTTATCATTACATTTGCTGGTCCTGCAGCCAGAACAAGACGTCGATAGCTGTAAGCTTTAATAGCCTACCTCACAACACGGGAATTTGTGTTCTATCCATGGTAGATCATGGGATCCGAGTGTGGCCAATCATATGCAGTAAACGTAATTAATGTCTAAAGCGGTTGGGTTTTGTCAGGTGTTTCTTAACAGGTAGATAGTATGTAGGCAGGACTTAACGTATCGTTGATAGCGAGGTAACCAAGCTCATATCCGACTGTCAAATTTTACCATTAAACTGCCTCCAATAAGTTTTGATCAAATAAAGTTGGACAGTCACGACGTCACCGAAACGTCATTATCGCCACCGTATTTGCCTGGAAAACTTGGATGGCTCCAGTTCCCATAAAACATTTGAATATTAGACCAGTTCTAAAATTTATTTGATGTTTGATTGGCTCAACCAATCAGAATCGTGCATGACAAAAATAGCCGATGTCACAGAACTTTAAAATGGCGAACAATTGCCGGAAATGTAGTGAGGTTATAAAGATAATTAATTTATATAGAAGCTGTCTGAGCATAAATGCTATTTTAAGTGAATATCGTACTTAATATTAAGAACTCAGAGCCATTACATTTAATTGTACAGGAAATATCTCTGATAAATAAAATTACAATTTAGTAAAGAAGTGAAAAAAATCACAACATTCGTTGCATTCCTTCGTAATGCATAGTGGCACAACAGCAGTATATCACTATGAAAATAATGTTTAGATAAAAATTCAGACTAGATCATCAAAGCTAAGTAATCTGAAAGTGTGACACATTTTCAAACACATTATAGACTCTTTCATAAAATTTGTTGCACGGAAAAAATTTAAGGGCATATTTTATCTTCCAATTGTATTGCCAAACATATTTGAAGGCGAAAATTTTACAGTGTAACCCGACCTTTAGACACGGAGCAAGTTGTTCAAAGAAACAGGAATGGGGAAGGAATCGGCTGTGGCCTGTTTAACACATGAACCCGGGAAACCACGGAAAACCGAAATCAGGATGGCCGGAACAGGAATCGAACCTGGGTCCTCCTGGATACAATTCCAGTGATTTACCACTACGCCACCTTTCTCGGTGTGTTTATTACTAAAAATGAACCTTGCCCTGGAGAAGAACACGCACCAAGAGTCTTCTCAGCCGTACGATCGGCGTGACGAAACCCCTCTATGGTGTCTCATGTCAGACTTCTCAGACTTCCGAGTCCATACTTCTGCGTGTGGGAAACGTGACGTATCTTGCTGACGGTAAACTGTTTTGATAGGTTTCACCTCAACAGCCTCCAGCTTCGCTGGACACTGCTTCTCTGAAAGCTGCAACCTTGCTTGCCGTGGGTGTCTGTGAGGTTGCCTACATTCGGGCTTGCCTCCGTGGGCTCTGTACACGGCGCGACGCCATGCTTTGTGTAACACACAAATTGGTTAAATGGCATATTTTACCGGTTGCATTACATCTAAATCAAATAAAATAACTTTGATTTTGAACATTTTAACTAATATAATTTAATTGTTTCTTAAGAACTTCTGTCTAAGTTATGCCAAAGCCTAATACAAAAGGACCTGGGAGAGTGGCGGCTTTGATATTAAATTAACCTAATCTTGCACTTCGAAGAAGACTTGCCTAGTATTCAAACCTGAAACCGCATGGTTTTTAACTACGCCAGGGACGTGTGTAACTTAACTGCTTTCAATGAATAATTATTTTAAGTGCATGCTACAAGTACAAAGTGCTGCAGTTTAATTTTATGTTTATTTAAGGAGCAATATTGTTTGGAGTTCGTTGTTCTAGGAGATAACGACCCAAGAAAACATTCTGCCAGTGGAGCAGACGTGTGATTTACGAAACGAGCCATGAATATAACACGATCGTAAAACGAGCAAAACTAAATTGTTTTTCTATACTCACAGTAAGTATTGCTACTCACTCATCAATTTGTTAATATAATGATAATGTTGGGTCATCCGAAATATGCAATGGTCAAAATTTTAAAATAATATTATTAGATAGATCCTATTGCCTGGTGACTGGAAAACTGTCCTGGAAACACACAAATGTATGTGCATACATTGCTCCATCAGTATATTCTTTCGTAACGACTTTTATAATTCGTTACGCTTAGTTAAAAATTACCATTTTATTTCAATTTTACGTTCATTTATCAGGTAACTAGGATAAACTGTTTAAACTCTAAATCCGAAGCAGTGATATCAATCAGTGAAAGATATTTCAGTGAAAGTATGTTGATAAGCTACTGCTGACTAGCGAATCAAGCAAATTAACTGGGAACAAGTGATTTATAGCAGTGACATTCCTGACATTCAGTGGGCAATCACAAATACATCAGTTAAATTAAATCGCTATATTAATTAGTTATCTGGAACTGATTATCATTTGTTCAATTCTCACTGATTTGGCTCAATTATCGCTGATTCAAGTTTAAAGTGTAGTCACGTAACTTTTGATTTTAGGAATGCTCGGACAAGAGCCGGCAAACTAAAAGACTGTAAAAGGGACTTGTTTAAAGTGCAAATTATTAAATACTTACGATTATATGTTGCACCGAAGTAGGCTATTACTGTTAGACTCTCTACGTTATCGAAAGCCACGAACGATTGAACATTGAATAAATTTTGAGAGCACAAGTTTAGATTTTTTCGCCGAAGGCTAATAGATTTGTCGATCACGCTGCCAGCACAGCGAACTGGAGAGCCAGCTTCAAGCAAGGGAGAGACCGCAATCCGAGCTAAATAGAGGGGATAACCGCTGGCGTAATGTGTTGCAAATTGCCTACAGTCATAGCACAATGTGTGTTAATATCGCTCTCGTGACTACCTTCAGCTAGTCTGCAATTGAATATCTGCCCGCGCACTAATAACCAACTACAACCACTCCTTACCCTTCTTAATCTCTCTTATCATTTAAACATTGTTTACAAATTCCTAGAGTGAGCTTATGTTTGGCAATAAAACCTTTGTTCGCCGTCGGATGAATCTCCTGCTACTGTTTCGCGGATTTTTTCCAACGCGTAATTCTTCTTCCCTCCGTCTACGTATTATTTTATTTGTACTCTCCATAATAAATCGCATATTTAATGAAGTTAACGACACAGATTGAAACTTAACTCAACAATTTCACACGATGCGCAAAGAATGGAAAACTATAACGTTCGAATGGGGGCACGTGAAGTGCATGAGAACTGATTCTACACTGAAAGCGGGAACATCGGGCACGATGCCTGCTCGTTCAAACAGACTGCCGCAGCACACACCCAAATCAGTGCTGGACCACATGGGTCCGCCAATTCCAGTTCATTTTAGGCATTTAAACTACCAAGTTTACTTGATTAGTTTTACTCGTCAGGCAAGAAGTTACGATATTACCAATTGTGTAGGAAATGCTTTATGATCACTACTGGGCGATTACGTACGATTCACTTAATCCTCGCTCCGTGCTTCGCTATTTTATTTTAATTTTTGTTCTTCTACAAGATTTGTACGTTATCCGAGAGAAAACCTGACTTGAATTATACTGCCAGCACGATAAACTTGTATAGGCTACTCATTATCCCACCTGAATAATTTGTTGAAGAAAATGTATATTTTCTTGGTAGGGCAAAATCAATTATATTAATGTATACAATTTTGTTCGGACGTCGTTGACATTATTATCGTATTCTAACAAAGCCTGCGTTATGCTTGAAAGATGTTTCATGCATCCATGCAGAGGGGATATCGAAGGAGAAATTGTCCGAAATGACAATGTTATAATAATGTTTTTCTTTCACGCTATCACCAAAATGGCATGCATTTACAAGCACGTTAATTTCCGCGTCAATGTTAATATAGTACATCAACAGCTTCGTCTTCTTATGTCTTTTTAACCAATCTTTCGCTAAAACATTAGCTTCCATATTTATGCTCGAGATCAGCCCCCTCCTTTGAAGAATAAAACTTTAATTCGTATAAATGCAGTCACAACTTCGCGCTTCAATATGAAACACCGACGTTCAGGAGAAAGCCTTGGCGATGCTTTTTACAACTGCTTACGTAAAGGTTTTACGGACACTAGCTGGAGCCGTGAACCGCTTTAAAATCGTCATCGTGAGGACGTGGAGAGTTCCTACGCTAACTCGAGAGGAGCGGNAACAAGTCGCGCATCTCCTTTGGCAAGCAACATCTCACTGCTAACGGGACTGTCTCGTCTTCACAGCTATACGAAGGTCTTCCTCTGCATGAATTTTCCAAATATAAAATTTAAAAAATCTGAATACGACCTACTTAATATATTACGATGGCGTTTGTTTTATTGACTATAAATATGAATTAACGTAACCATCACATGCAGGAATAGTGGCTGGTTTTCAAACAATAACGTATAGAAACCCCAAATTCCGCACTTATGCAAAAATAATTGTTTTAAAATTTATAAAAATTTGTTAAGTAAAACGTAGACAAAAATTTNCAAATTCCGCACTTATGCAAAAATAATTGTTTTAAAATTTATAAAAATTTGTTAAGTAAAACGTAGACAAAAATTTTAAAAAAAAATTCTAACCTAATCAAATTTTTTTAAAACTATTGTTTTAAACTTTTGTTTAAAAAGTATTTTTCTTCAAGATATGAAAATCGCAATAGTACAAATTTGATNCAAATTCCGCACTTATGCAAAAATAATTGTTTTAAAATTTATAAAAATTTGTTAAGTAAAACGTAGACAAAAATTTAAAAAAAAAATTCTAACCTAATCAAATTTTTTTTAAACTATTGTTTTAAACTTTTGTTTAAAAAGTATTTTTCTTCAAGATATGAAAATCGCAATAGTACAAATTTGATAATATTGATAGATAATTTTTTGTTAATTTTAAGACAATTATTTTGGCATATTTATTAATTTTAAGGTTTATATCGTTAAATGTTTTGTGAAGTTGACAATTTTTACATAAAAAAACTATAAGCTGTATCAACTACTGCTGTCTTTGATAAGTACCAGTATTCAAATATCTTGTCGTGAAATCTAAACCTATAAAAATGTATGAAGTTGTTCAATTTCTATTCTTGATTTTATGTTTCGGGAATTTTCGCATTCCCAATCATTTTCATATCCCTTAGCAAATGCAGCATTTCTTAGCGCAGACGAATATTGATTGTTGAAGAATACCCCTTTCGATATCCTCACAAGAAACACACATAATACAATAATTTTTTTGTTGCGTACCTACGCACGTCACTTTGTGTTTTATAGGTTAATGGAGAAAAAAAAGGGGGAATAACATCTTTCTAATTAAACTAAATACAGTTTTGCATTTAAAATTGGCACAGGCATCCATATCTTAACTAGGATTTGAACCCAGACACCTTGCACACCAATGATCGTCTCAGCATTAAATAACTTAGGTATCATTTTTAAAAGACGGTCAGGAAAACGAAAATTGCACTCAGACAAATTATGTCTTCTAAGTAGTACATAAACATAGGCCTACATTTTTTTTGTTAGTCACTATATTACATAGCGCCATTACTAAAATGTGCTCAAAATGCTTATTTAAATATTTCTTTTACGTGCCAACGTAACCGCAGATAATGTTAAGGCGGGCGCGTTTTCTTAACGCGGTGCTGCAAAGATCGTGTATTCCAGTGATTCGCCGTATCCTGTATGCGGCATCCAAGACTGGAAACAAGAGTTTCCTGATTTTTTTTAGTCTATTCCTCTTCCTTTCGTACATCACGGACGAACTCAAACACAGCAAGCCTGTTCCTGTATATATACGTACGTATCTGTGTGAATACATATCTCTATGTTGTACTTTCCTTCAGCCCATTATTGATGATTCATGGGAGCGTTCAAATTACTAAAGCGGAGGGTGCGCTGCAAACTGACGATTCAGATAAAATTAAAATTTGAGTGACAGAACAGGAAAGGCTGGTAAAAATTATTAACAATTTAGCAAGAGTTGTCGGAATTATTTGAAATTCCGTGGGGAATATAATCCACTGTCTTCAAAGCGCTGCAGAACTTGATGTACTAATCATACAGAACACCGACCACAAACGAACATGGCACTATCGCGCAGGCGTCTGTGAATACATCGCAAACGCACTCCTGGTAATTCACGGCCACTTGAGTTAACGGTTTTTTTTCCCCCCGTATCATGCCTACAGTCTTTCGTAGGATAACTTGGAAAGGACTTGAAAATAACAGTTATAAGTATACATCACTGCTAGAGATGGAACACAGGACCATAAAGCCTTGGGTTAGTAAGGATGATCTCAAGATTACATAACACTGAAATACGGTTAGCTTGCTATTACAAATGAAAAATCAATCAATCTGATACCCTTACATGTGAGCTAAACTTCCTTAGTCCTTAATAAGTCCACGTAGCTCATTTTGTCAGCTGGGTAGAGTGTCGCTCGTACTAACAAAGTGACAATTTCAATGCGTGCATTGTGCTTAATAAAGTGCATGATGTAATAAGTAATTTGATTTCCACATCCCAGATCCCTTTAACACATTCGATAACAGGTTTGACCTTGAACGNCATGATGTAATAAGTAATTTGATTTCCACATCCCAGATCCCTTTAACACATTCGATAACAGGTTTGACCTTGAACGTCAGTTGCAAGTTGGGACGTGCAGCACTGCTCCCAAAAGTTATCCCGGAAGTAGTTATCAGTTTGAGCGGATGTATATCCGCTGATTATTTAACCTTGTTCTTATGGGCCCCCGTCGCGGCAAGCACCTAGTCTTAACTGAGCGCTGCCGCGGAATGCTTCAGTAGTATATAAGCGTTCGTCTGGAGCAGTGCGTTTTCAATTTTTGTGAATCCCAATTAATATTCTCAGAGCTATGAGGCGAGCAGGTTATTATAAGAAGAGACATCTTTCAAGACCTGTTTTTCGGAACATTGGTTAGGAAGTTTATTTCAACTGGATTCTCTGCCGAGAATATAAATTCTGGGCTCCAGAGGTGGGAGTGACGTCTCCGGATTGCGAGCAGTGACGGCGTGCGAGTCAGCTCGTGGCAGGCACCGAGACGAGAATAACCCTCCTCCCCCCGCCCTCGCGGACACACCGAACTACTTGGGGACGCAGGGAGGTGGTGGGTGGCTCGTAAATCTCGACGTGTATGTGAAGCACGTTTGCAAAACTATTTCGCCGCCCGGATAACTCCAGAGTCTCGACACTTCTTTATAACAAGTGTTCCAGGCTGTTAACGGTAAAGTAACCAACAACTTCTGAAACAAGCCTAAAAAATGTGCTGTTCGTAACTACATACGTACAAATTATAGTCCATTGACGGTTACTCCACAATTTTCTAAAACCCTGCCAAAGTTTTACTTCCAGGATATTCCTCCGCCAGGAGAAAGCGAAGCTTAACGGAGTTAAGGTTTATTTTATTCAAGTTAGGAACTAAACGAGATTTCTTATGGGAGAGGTTGGTATAGAGAAAATTGCTGCTGCTTGGAGCGCATTGTTCCTAAAGGTAACTTTTAATTAAAATTTTAAGCTACGTGGTTATAAAAGAAAAAAAATTACTTAGTTACGAAGTTATTTTGTATTTGATTTATGATTATTGAAATTACCCACGTTTTTTAACGTAGGCAGTAGAGAAAATATGGTTATTATGCGACACTAGAGCTTACCTAGTAACGAAAAGTTTCCCTTTGCCAAACTTTTAACACTGATATTCCTAACCTGTAGTAGAAGTAACCTTAACCGTAACCTTAACCGAGTCTAGAAAATTACACCAGAGGGACACCGCACTGCATTCGTGCGCACACAGTGTGATAATAATTTGCATGAGAACTATTTCTTTCTAGGCATTACCAACACCCATATTTTATCAATGTTTTTATTTATGCTTATTATAAACGAAATATTAAAATTTAGAAATACAATGTAAAAAAATTCCAATTCAATTAAAGACAAGATACTTATATGATTACACAAGTATAAAACACTTGTGAAACACGCCATATTTAGTAAAAACCAAACACGTCATACATGAGGCGATTTTCCGCAAGTTTGATTTTAAAAAACCGCGGAGAAACCGCGAGTAGACTATGCATTACACACTGACATGCAGGCTCCTAGTAAAGTTGGCAGCGAATTAATAAATATAATTCTTATAATTTTCCTTAGACGTTGTATTTCAAGTTTAATGTTTAAATTTAGTACGAACACTGCGGGTAGTTTTTCTTGTTTGGTACACATTAGAGTATAAATTTGCACACGAGTACCACGTTTACATTCCCTAACAATTTCACGGGTTTATTTGGAAGGTGAATGAACAAAGAGTGCATGTCCAGAACGATGTTATTTTCATCACATGGAGATACAAAAAGAGTAGTAAAAGTAGATCCAAAGCAGAGCTTTCAATACTGCTGATTTAACCGTGAACATTTTATAAAAATAATCATTTTCAGTATAGTCTCGGGTAAACCGAAATTAATTCGTTCAAATTGTGCCAATGCGTAATCACTCCCGCTTCAATTTTATTACGTTTATGAAGGCCTCCTCTTTTATGCCTAGATGCCAACCGGTGGGCGGTTTGAATATAAATCTAACCAGAAATGATATCTTAACCCATTCACACCCAGTGTACATATTTTTGTACATTCCACACGTGTAGGTAATTTTGGTCTGTGCTGCACACTGCGAAGCTCGATGATCAATGCTATTACCTGTGGGTAAATTATTCGCAAACCGTCTTACTGGTCCAGGTCATAATTGGTTCATATAACTTTAGCCTAACATATAGGATGAAGCTCATTGACTGTGACAAAGAAACAAGTGTTGTGTCAATTTAAGTACAGCACGCATCATTATTTTTTTGTTGCAACACCTGAAACCGTAACTTAAAGTGGGCCTGAAAGGGGTGAGTGAAGAGATTTGGGCGGCTCTTAACAGCGAGGTCCTGAGAGCCGATGAGAGTGATTGAGATGAATATGGAGCAACGCGCTGGAATGAAAGGGCGGGGGAAACGGGAGATCCCTGAGAAAACCCGCAGACCAGCGGCATAGTCTGGCACGATTCCCACATGAGAAAATCCGGGAGTGACCCAGCCGGGGATTGAACCTGGTTCGCCTTGGTGGGAGGCGAGCAGGCTAACCGCTCAGCCTTCGCGGTCGCGGGTCTGTAAGGGTTATAACTGCGCGAGCGTCCGTGACTTGCCCAGAACTAGGACCCAGAAACCTCGTAATTGTGGCCTTGTGGGCTAATAATTATTGGCTAATGTTCTGCATAAAAACCTTTCAAAAACTGTTTAAGGAGACATGCAGATAATATAGCTCTACCTCTCAAAATACATCGTAATAACAGCAACAACACTTAATATCAAAATAACGATGCAGTATTGTTTTNATAGCTCTACCTCTCAAAATACATCGTAATAACAGCAACAACACTTAATATCAAAATAACGATGCAGTATTGTTTTGACATCCAAATAACTACCTCCGATTGATAACAAAGACGGAGGTCGTGGTTGCATAACATTCATAACCAGAGAGGCAGAATTTTCGCGAGTTCATTTGACGGCTGTGCTAAACTGGACAGTTTGTACAGACCCCAGGCGCTGCCATTTCTTCATTAGCTGGCGCCTTTATGATGATCGTTTTACCTTGTGTACTAGGTGGTACGTGATTCGTNATAGCTCTACCTCTCAAAATACATCGTAATAACAGCAACAACACTTAATATCAAAATAACGATGCAGTATTGTTTTTACATCCAAATAACTACCTCCGATTGATAACAAAGACGGAGGTCGTGGTTGCATAACATTCATAACCAGAGAGACAGAATTTTCACGAGTTCATTTGACGGCTGTGCTAAACTGGACAGTTTGTACAGACCGCAGACGCTGCCATTTCTTCATTAGCTGGCGCCTTTATGATGATCGTTTTACCTTGTGTACTAGGTGGTACGTGATTCGTNGCGCTGCCATTTCTTCATTAGCTGGCGCCTTTATGATGATCGTTTTACCTTGTGTACTAGGTGGTACGTGATTCGTTTGTTCTGTTTATACGTGAATATTACTGGTTCGGAGTCCTGCATAGTGTGCCAGGAAACGAGCAGCCCAATAACGAGAGTAACAAGAAAGTGCAAGAGTTTAACACTTTGAGAGCTGTTTACATAATATTACTTTACCTGAATTTAACTGAGTTGTATGGAATTGGCCGACTTTGCCGTTAAATTTCGTCATCCGCATTCTTTGAAGACAAGGGAGAGTGAATATTACTTCGCCTGCAGTTTTCATAGGGTTCTCTGTAAAGTGATATTTCGTCAGAAACACTAAGAATGTAAATTACTCAAATGAACAAGTTGGATTGTGTATTGTTCTAAGTAGAAAAGAGCTTTTTGATTGGTACACTTTCAACTCGTCATTACATTGGCAGAGAGCCGGCCAGTAATGAACGCTGTACAGTACAGTTAGCGTTTTCTGTGCTGTGTCAACCAACAGGACAGGTTTAAATAGGAAAACGGAGACCAGCAGAAATGTTGGTCACACAGTCGTGAATATAAGAAACTCACTTATAGCTTGTCTTAATTTTTAGTATGTCTGTTCCTCACTCTTAAGTTTTAAAGCTTGTCCTAGCACCGCTAGAACTCTCGAAATAGGGGGTTTGTAGTCATAACATACATAAACCACTTTGGTCCTTTCTAGCCTGAGGCCCCCGGGGGGAAAAAAATAGTCTTTCTCCCGTTGTGCTTNGAAAAATAGCCTGAGGCCCCCGGGGGGAAAAAAATAGTCTTTCTCCCGTTGTGCTTTTTTGCATTTCATGCTATCTTCTTTAGGGAGACCAACCAGTGAATTTTCAACCACATGTCACCACGAGTCCAAGATGGTTAGTCTGACTTGGGCTGTGGACTGACGGCGGCTCGAGCTGAAAAGGAGCGTAGGGATACAGATTATGTAAGTATACAGAGGTGGAACAGCCGCTTATACCGCGAACTCCCGCGTCGCACGCCAGCAAAATGGCGTCACTGGCCGGTGAGCGAGCGAAGAGATATGGGCGGTTCTTAACATTGAGGTCGTGAGAACCGAGGTAGGTATGGAGAAGCGCCGGAATTAAAGGGCGGGGGAAGCGGGAGATTCCCGAGAAAACCCATCGGCCAGCGGAAATCGAACCTAGGTGGGAGCGTAGGTGGGAGGCGAGTAGTCTGACCACCACACCACAGTGGCCCTTTGCGTTGTTGATGTTAAAAGACATCGTGTGCTGGAAAGACTTGGCTGTGCATGAAGATGCTTCGCGCAGAATGCTGTATAGTTACACCTGAACAAGCTCCTGATTTGTATTCGCGCAAAAAGAACTTCGTGATGAATTGTGGTTGTTCCGTAAAATATCTGGCACAACATGAAATTTGCACTTGTATGAAAATAAACAGCTTGTAAACAACGTATCAATATTTTTTTTTTTTCGCGATCGCTTCAGTAGTTCAGGAATAGGTGGTGCAGCAGTGTGCTCACAATGAATTAAAGAGTGGCGTAAAGATAACCTATCAATGCGAGAAGTTGTACCAACTTCAACATAAATGTACCATAGTATCACCCAATGTGATTTAAAGAACAGATTTTTTGTAATTCTTTTTCTTTATTTATTTTATTCTTACGAATATCCGCCTGGACTTTATATTGTGTTACGCCATAAGACAACAACGGATGATGAAGTTTTGTTTTTGTTTGTACGTATTTGAACTATAAACAAATTGATGATTTGAAAATCTTTGAAATTAAAGAACACGCACGGGCGTAAATATGCGTAAATTTAAGTAAGAAATGATATTATTAACAAACGAATGTAAATGATTTAAATATTATAACAAATGCCTACATCTACTACATTTTTTATATTTGCAAAAATTCACCTTTATATAATCGAGACATTTACATATCTCAGATACCTACAGGGCATTTGGTAGCACTGCGTTACCACTTGTCGCAGGCGTGTTATTCTTAACTCCATTGTGAAAACAGCTACAATGTTATAAAAAGTTACATTGAATTAAGGCTTCCAACTGCTTGGAAATTTTTTCCGTGTCTGAGACCGAAAGGCGTGGGTGCGATAAGGGCGACACTGCCACGCGCATCAAAGTGCGCCATAGCATCTATGCCCGCGGCTCTGAACTGGCGCGCAGTGTTCTCGTCGTGCTACGTGAACCTATGGGACTTGAAGCGGTGGCCCTACGATTTTTATTTGTACAATGTCTGCAGGAAGGTTTAGCGAAGGGCCCTTGAGAGGTTTCGTACGTATCTGACGTCATGTTTTAAACAATTTTGCAGTACCCTGAAATTATATTTATAATGTACGCGACGTCTTGAAAGAACTCAACATCCCTCGCCTGAGTTGTGTGTTCTATTCATTGATCACCACATTTGACGCACATTTTACACCCTGTAACGCAGTTCAGGTGCCAGGTAGACGGGGGCCTCAAGGAACCGACAGCCTACGCCACTCATCATACTGGCCAACCCTCGCGCTTAGCTCATCTCGTCCTTTACTACTACAGAGTCGAAGAGGATCGTAGCGGGCAGGTAACTCGCCTTACAACACGGAGAACCGACCCCCAGGCTTGGAAGGTCAACCCCGGGATCTCGCGTTGGGAAACGTGCCGAACGCTGCAGGTGAAAAATGATTTTTTTTCTCGGGATGCTTCCATTCTCCCCACCATTGTGTTTGGACCAATTTGACGTTTGGCGTCGTTTTTGCTATCCAACGTAGAATTCCGCTACCCCTACACTGCACAAAATGCGCAAGATAGTAATCCCATCACCTCGCTGCAGGCGCATCAGTGTACCATTCTACTCATAGGAGCTGTTTTAGGGGGAGAGGCAAGGGACTTACCCCTCCTGGTTGATACCCAGCGGTTGGTCACTACTTCAGTTCGTAATAAGTATTTAAAACGTGTTATAGACTTTTTACCTTTTGAAAATATATTTATAGTTTATACATAATTGCATAATAAAAAACAACAATATTTAAGTAAAAATTATTTTATTTAAATATTTAAAACCTAGCACCACACGAAATAAGTGTAAAGTGCATAACCGCATACAGAAACATTAAACGTAGAGTTTGAGAAGAAAGGGAAATAAGAGAGAGATGAGATTTAAATAGACGTTGAAACTGTCACAAAAAAAATTTGAAACTTGGCCCCCCGTCAGAAAACAGGAAGTTGAAGCGGACGATTCTACTTCCGAACAATCGCGCTCATATACTGCGCGTGCCCTGGAGTACAAATGCTCCGTGCGCTGACGTCATGTTGACGTGAATTACTGGCGTTAACGTGCCGCGAATTAGGTTAGAAACGGCGTTCTTAACAGGGATTTTCCCTACTTTTTTCTGATTACCGCGTGACGATATAATAAATTTCAAGACTCGCGCCACGGTCCTTTCTTTATTTGTGTGTGTGTGTATTTCGAGAATGACGTATTTTAATTTCGAGAGCGATTCTGCGCGGTATAAACGGACACAGCTATGTTTATTGTCCTGTGGCGTCGCTGTACATGTAGTTCTTCTTTGTTTATTTGCAGATGCCGTAGCGGGTTGCGCGTGCATTTGGAATATTTATTATATTTTGTTGTTTCGAGGGATTTTAATGTTACTGCTGCGTCTTCGAACACCAGCAAGTGTTGTATAGTTCCATTATGCAAAAACACCACGAAATGTACTCCTGATAAGATCCTGCTAATATCCTAAGTGAAAAACCAAGGCAATAAGCGTGTCTAAAGGTAGTGAGAGCCGTAAGACCTAATTAATAACCCGGTGATGTTTAGTTTAAAGTCAGTGTCTGTATGGCCAACACAAATTCGCTGTTACGTTTTATGAAAACGTATAATGTGGTTTAAACTATAACACAAGTATGTGTTCCTGCACTTTGTTATTAAAATACGAAAACGTTCTATGTCAGATATTAACACTAGTAATGATATCTAAGATAAGTTTTTTCGTAATTTTGATGTCATATGTTCCTGTCTGTGTCTGTGACATAGGCTGACGTTAAAAACATTTCTTTAATAATAAAACTCATATAATGTTATTTTAATCTATATATGCTTAATCTTATTCTTAGTTTTTAGGACTTATTTCGAAATACAGGGATACCCAAATAACGTAACTAAATACAATACGTACGGAAATAGAATGTCTGTAAAATGTGCCTCAAAAATGTTTCACGTTTTTGAGAATTGAGAAGTACGTGTTTGCCGGAAAATATTTAAGTATAATAACGACATGAGTCTAAGAGAAAAGTGGTTATTTGTGAGAGTAAAATTTTTGGATAAAATATTTATCTACAAGTATAAATTAATTTCCTAAATGCTGTGCTAAAATGGTGTTTCAAAACGCTGACATCTCAATCACCAACGAATATGGCGACAGTTGAAGCAAACTCAGGTTAAAACGACCATTAAATTTTGCAAGAAACATACCTTCCTAAAAACAATTTCATCCCTATTTTCAAAGTTTCTCTGTAATCCACGGCAACCGGCCGAAAATACGTTCGTGTGCTGACGTTAAGATGGCGAAACCAAAACAATTGCAACGTCACACACACGTTAGCCAATCGGAAACTGTTTTAATTGGGTACAAAAGAGTTCAAAAATCTTGCATTTTGAGAGCATGATAGTTTTAAAAATAATGTGCGCCCGGAAATAATACTTTGCCTGGTATTATAATGTACGGTAATTATTTTAATGACATCAATAAAGGCTTAATTGAGTTTATAGGAAAAAAGCCTTATTACTGTAGTCGTGTATCTAGGAAACGTGTCTATTTTTGTAGTTTTAAGTGTGGGTGAGCTTCGAAACTTACGTTCATTAATATTAAATTGCGCAATGGAACGTTAAAGTCCGCCAAGTTTGTTTATTTTTGCTGTGGAGTCTCCATCTTTATTTTGATCCGACACGTGGGTGAAACAAGCACACTCGTTGTTCCTTTTCCTTCTTAAAAACAACATGTGTTTAGAAACGGAACAACATTGCAAGAGTTTGATGGCAACTGCATTTATGCAGGGAACGGAACGCATCCTTACAAGAAGTAAAACGTTACTCACAGACGTTGTCTTGAAACACTATAGCTTGTGTAGTTCTTGTCAGTTTGCCGCCTCCCCACGACCGCAATCCCTGTTTGATTTCACGGAGTACGTTTATAGCAAGTCGTTAGCGTTTAGTAGCAATTAAAAAAAAAAAACCCTGTTTAACAGTGTGAAACGCAATTTTTTCGCCAGCGAATTCCGTTTAGTTTGTTTCAATTTTATTTTTATTTTTATAAGAGTTATAAACATACACGGGTTACACACAAATATATATTGTGTAGATGCAAAAGTTATTCAAGACGTTGTGACTCGTTTAATTACTCCTAATGTTCATTAGCGTTAAAAATAAAAACAAAACCATTAGCGGATAAAATTACATGCAACAATTTATCAGAACTATGACAGACAGAAAGAGAAACAAATACTGTTTGTTATTCAAGCCACTGTGGCTCGTATAATTATTCCTAATGTTCGGTACAGCTAAACACTATTAAAATAAAAGATTTGGCGGATAAAATTGAATGGAAAGAATTATCAAACCTTTGCCAGGCATAAAGAGATACAAATTCTGTTTGTATATTTACAGATAGGTTACAATACGTAACAAATATTCACTACATCAAGTAAAATAATTGGCAGCCGAAATTAAAAAAAAAAAAAAATAGAGGTGTGTTGGATTGAATTCACGAAGGATGATATTAAAGCAACGGAACTGCACAACAGACTGAATTATTATTTATGTTGCCTTGCTCTCCGATGGGCGAGCGAATGTTGCTGCAAATACTGTAAATATTTACTCGGTACTCGCGAGCCAGCTGGACTCCGATTTAGTAACTCGCTAAAACACATTTGATTAAAGCGAGCAGGCTGTCAACAAAGCAACAATTTCTACACCAGCGCGTGATGCAATGTATTCATTAACAGTTCATGGTTGCGAAGTTTTGTCTGTCATTGCAGTTTTACAATAAGAAAAATCCAGCTGACAAACCCCAACTGAAATGGAAGCCCAGGGGGCAGGGGTGGATGGAAAATATTGGAATACCACATAAAATAAATTCAGTGCACGCTAAGCAAATTGTGTCGAAAGGTTTTTTTTTTTTTTGCTTCGGATAACTGCCGCAGAAATGTTGAAATGTTACAATATGGCGCACTCCACTTTGACAATAATTTCTCATCGATGTCTCTGTCCGTTGTAAAGCAAAAAGTAAAGAGCGTAATTGCTAACCATATGTAAGTGACATACGCTAGCTTATTTCGCTCATTAGCCTAAAAAGTTTACGAAAAGTAATCGCACCATGTTAAATCATACAAAAATTGCGTGAACAGATTATAGATTAACGAATACTCCATAACACTAAGTAAATGAAAATGACACGATTGAAAATAGTATTTATTACAGCCCACGATAAGCAACACAAGGTCACAATTGAGTAAACCACAAAGGGACTTAAAACTTGCACGATACGTCCACCATCACAGTTAGCAACATAATATTACAAGTTGCGTGGACTAGTTAATACGCTGCTAAAACAATCCAACATTTTTATTTATGGTATTTCGTATACATTGTTTGTTTCACTTGACTTACACCTCGGTGTAATTCTACTAATTAAAAACATATTGACTATATTTTAGTAACCTTTGCAGTGAATTATCAACAAATCAAGTTTATTAACTTAGTTTTTGAAAAATAAATTATTTTTTTATATTAACACTAGTGGAAAATTAAAAATGAACACCTCTAAAGCGGTGAAATAGAAATACCATATACGCATGGGTAACTGATAGAGGGCAGCGCATGCTATGATTAACAGTGCTGTGCTGTGAACAGTAAGAATTGCGTACTAGGCGTAACACCGCTGAGGCCAATACAACTGTAGTTGACTCGGTGAAAGAGTCTGTTGTTTCAAGCATCGGTCTGTGTGTAGTAAGCATGATAGACATGCCACGACGGCATAGACGACCACACTTCGTGCAATTAACGGACTTTGAACGAGGTCGTATTGTGGGTCTGAGGGAGGCTGTATGGTCCTTCCGAAGAATTGCCCAACGCGTAGGACGTGAAGAGTCTGCTGTGCTTGATTGGTGGTGCCGGTGGTCCAACGTTAATACTCATGCTTGTCAACCTGGTTCCGGACGGCAGCGGCATACAGATTCCCGTTTGTACCACCGTGTAGGACGAGCAGTCATTGCTGATCACATGGCGACCGCCGCACAGATTAGGGCCACTGTTGCACCCAGGATGTCAGCTATGGCCATCACTAACAGTTTGCTGAACTCTGGGCTACGATCAAGGGTGCCGCTCGCCAGGCTTCCTCTCACACCTCATCACTGTGCAGCCCGCCTCGGATGGTGTCGCGAACGATGCAACTGGAGGGATTAATGGCGCGGAGTTGTGTTTAGTGATGACACCAGATTCTGCTGGCGCCAGTGACGGTCATTTGCGAGTGCGGCGTCGACCAGGAGAGCGGCAACAACCAGAGTGTATACGCCAGCGACATACAGGACCAACTCCTGCCATCGTGGTCTGAGTAACAATAGCCCACAATGACCGCACGCCTCTGGTGTTTGTTGAGGGGACACTAAACAGTGAACGCTACATACAGAACATCATCCAGCTCGTTTTGTTGCCGTTCCTACAACGCCAAGGAGATGTTCTCTTTTCCAGCAGGACAATGCCCGTGCACACACGTCTCGTGTTACCCAATGCGCTCTCGAAGGTGTTAGTCAACTCCCCTGGCCAGCACGATCACCCGACCTGTACCCCATTGAACACGTGTGGGACATAATGGGACGGCGTTTGGTGCGGTCTGCAATACCGGCAACAAACCTCCGCCAATTGCAACAACAGGGGGAATTAGCGTGGAACACTATTCCCTAAGATGACATCCGACACCTTTATGATCGTCTCTACGCAAGACTGCAGGACTCCATCGTCGCTAAAGGAGACTACACAAGATACTGACCCTGTTGTTCAACAACTATGAAGTCTCTGTCCATAGGTGCACGACCCTGTGATCATTATCATAATATACAGTGTACGACCTGTATAATNGAACTATGAAGTCTCTGTCCATAGGTGCACGACCCTGTGATCATTATCATAATATACAGTGTACGACCTGTATAATTATCCAATACAATCTTCATTCAGGTGGGACCATTTAGTCCTGGTGTTCATTTTCCATTTTCCACCAGTGTATTTTATAGGCGTAAGAACCGACTGTGTGGTGTGGTGTGGATTCTAGCAATTAGCTGCGTGGCACTTTAGAGTCGTTTCACGCTGGGTGATTACCGCTGGGCTACAATCGTCCAGTTNTTCTAGCAATTAGCTGCGTGGCACTTTAGAGTCGTTTCACGCTGGGTGATTACCGCTGGGCTACAATCGTCCAGTTAATCTTCCATTGGCTTAAATCAAAGCGTTTACACAGAGTAAATATAATATATGGCCTATCGACAGTCGCCCTCCAGTTGCTCACGGCTGGCGACTAGGGATGGGCGTTATAAAACGTAAGAGTTATTAAATAACACAATCTTTTTTTCTGATACCTGTTTTAGGAGTAACAAATTTCGTTGTTTATGACATTATGAAGTTATGAACTTTTGTCTACAAAACACCTACTGATACCCACTAAAGTTTATTCTACTCAGGTTGGGAAGCTTAACGCTAATTGTTTGACAACAAAAAATTTTCGCCCTCATGTAGCACTGGTGTTGCATTTGTACTAGATTTTTGTTTTGTTTTGCATGCAAACAAATGGGATAAATGCTATTTTCATAAAATAAATACAATATTTTTAAAAATCTTCTCATTAGTATTGTGTTGGAACCTAAATAAATAATAAATTCTGTTCTTCATACTAGAATGGGAAACGAACGAAATACAGGCTGACTATAAATATATACTCTAAATTTGAAGGTCTATAATATAAAAACCAAACAACCTACAACCTTGATTGAACAATAAAATGAACCGTGGAACCATGAAGTTTCTTTACCGTTCATAAATATTCAATATGAACACCACGAGCGGCCCGAACGACATCTACGCGATAATCAAACTCGTTCCACACTCTTGTCAGAATGTCCGGTGTTACAGTTTGGATGGCGTACGTAATACTCGTTTTGAGGTCGTCAATTTTTGCCGGAAATGGTGGACGAAAAACATGATCTTTTATGTACCCCCATAGAAAAAATCGCACGGGGTAAGATCCGGGCTTCTTCAGGGCCAGTGATAAAGAGCCTGGTCACCAGTTGCTGCTCCTCGACCAATCCAGCGTTGCGGCAACATCTCGTTCAGGTATCTGCGAACAGCTAGGTGCCAATGGGGTGGCGCACCATCCTGCTGGAAAATGAAGTTCCCACCACCTATTTTAACTGAGGAAACAACCACTCTGTAAGCATGTCCAAATAAGGGATTCCAGTAACAGTGGGCTCGTGAAAAAAAAGNTTCTAGCAATTAGCTGCGTGGCACTTTAGAGTCGTTTCACGCTGGGTGATTACCGCTGGGCTACAATCGTCCAGTTCATCTTCCATTGGCTTAAATCAAAGCGTTTACACAGAGTAAATATGATATATGGCCTATCGACAGTCGCCCTGCAGTTGCTCACGGCTGGCGACTAGGGATGGGAGTTATAAAACGTAACAGTTATTAAATAACACTATATTTTGTTCTGATACCTGTTTTAGGAGTAACAAATTTCGTTTTTTATGACATTATGAAGTTATGAACTTTTGTCTACAAAACACCTACTGATACCCACTAAAGTTTATTCTACTCAGGTTTGGAAGCTTAACGCTAATAGTTTGACAGCAAAAAAATTTCGCCCTCATGTAGCACTGGTGTTACATTTGTACTAGATTTTTTTTTTGTTTTGCTTGCAAACAAATGGGATAAATGCTATTTTCATAAAATAAATGCAATATTTTAAAAAATCTTCTCATTAGTATTGTGTTGGAACCTAAATAAATAATAAATTCTGTTCTTTATACTAGAATGGGAAACGAACGAAATACAGGCTGAATATAAAAATATTCTCCAACTTTGAAAGTCTATAATATCAAAACCAAACAACCTACAACCTTGATTGACCAATCAAATGAACCGTGGAACCATGAAGTTTCTTTACCGTTCATAAATATTCAATATGAACACCACGAGCGGCCCGAACGACATCTACGCGATAATCAAACTCGTTCCACACTCTTGTCAGAATGTCCGGTGTTACAGTTTGGATGGCGTACGTAATACTCGTTTTGAGGTCGTCAATGTTAGCCGGAAATGGTGGACGAAAAACATGATCTTTTATGTACCCCCATAGAAAAAATCGCACGGGGTAAGATCCGGGCTTCTTCAGGGCCAGTGATAAAGAGCCTGGTCACCAGTTGCTGCTCCTCGACCAATCCAGCGTTGCGGCAACATCTCGTTCAGGTATCTGCGAACAGCTAGGTGCCAATGGGGTGGCGCACCATCCTGCTGGTAAATGAAGTCCCCACCACCTATTTTAACTGAGGAAACAACCACTCTGAAAGCATGTCCAAATAAGGGATTACAGTAACAGTGGGCTCGTGAAAAAAAGGGCCGAAAACAGTGTCTTTGGATACAGCGCAAAACACGTTCACTTCGGGGGAAGCGCGCTCGTGTTCGGTGGTTTCATGTGGAGGCTCCTGACCCCATATCCGCGCGTTGTGCAGGTTCACCTTACCATTTGTATAGAACGTTGCTTCATCGTTAAAAACCAGCTTAGACATGAAGGCATCGCCTACCTCGTTCTGGGCAAGAAATAACGTCAGAAATCACGTCTCAGTTCTGTATCCCTTTCGTAAAGAGCCTTTACAAGCTGTCCTGCATGGTTTGTACAGCAATCGCTTTCGCAAAACTGTCCATACCGTCGATTGAGGGATTTGCATTTCCCGGCCAGCTTGACAGGTTGTTTTTCTCGGACAGCGAAAGAACGCTTGTTGAATACGTTGAACATTCTCTTCGGATACACGCGGCCGAAACTTTTGCCTTTGCAAAAGCACCCTGTGTCACGGAACTGACGAAACCAACGTGCGATACTCCGCCTATCGGGAGGACGACGTCCGTATTTGCGACGGAATTCACGTTGAACAGTCGTAAACGATTCACATTTAGCAAACTGAATAACACAGAACGCCTTCTGTTGTTCCGTCGCTATCGTGATGCGGACTAACGCACAACATACGCTCATAGTGCAACGACAGATGTTCCCAGTGTCATCTCTTGGCACATAAAGGAAATATCAGACCATCCCCTTCACATAGACGTGTCGAATGCGAGCTCGCTACCCCCTCACCACCTCAAACCGAGAGTTACAAACGCCATCCAAACCGTAACACCGGACATTCTGACAAGAGTGTGGAACGAGTTTGATTATCGCGTAGATGTCGTTCGGGCCACCCATGGTTATCACATTGAACATTTATGAATGTATGGTAAAGAAATTTAATGATTTCACGGTTCATTTGATTGATAAATCAAGGTTGCATGTTGTTTGGTTTTGGTATTATAGACCTTCAAAGTTGGGGTATTCTTTTATACTGGCCCTGTATTTCCACGCATTGTTTAATATTCGGTTGTAAAATTAGGTTTAGAAAAATACATTTTATTACACAATTATTTCTTCAATAAAATATGTCAACAGAAACGAAAAAATCCTTTTGTTGACACCTATATTAATTTCGCTCTTAAATTCGTATTTTTTTCTCACCAAAATAAGCTTATTCGTGAAATTTCAGTACCAAACACATTCATATTTTTACTGTTTACTTTTGTAAACACAATTTATGGACGTTAACAATAGTTACAAAATAATTAATATAATGCTTTAATCTTTTGGCTCGGGCAAGTATGTATCAAAAATAGGGCTGGACATAAACTTTTAAAAATAAATAGATATAATTTTCTCAATTTACCGCCAGCTTAAAAGCTACCTCTTTGGAACACCAGTGCACCTTGCGGCAGAAAACATTTCCTATGCCGAACTCTCCCATAAGAAATCTAGGTTTGTTCCTAACTCGAGTAGAATTTTTGTATCCTTCTGCCACATGTAAAATTTATTCATGCATCCATAAAGAGTAAATGTGAAATTTGTAGCAATGTGAATAGGTTACTAATACGGAAATTTTGACTATCGTTTACCCAAAAGAAACAGAAACAAGATTAAATAAAGTCACTTTCCACACATTAAATAGTCAGTCTTTTAATACGACGCTAAACCTTGGAAATAGTTTTCTCACGTTGGTGCCAACTTATGCGCCATATCATTCAGAGAGTAAGTTTACATACGTGAAGATAGGGCAGATTTTCGAAGGATGTTTTCAAATATTACTTAAGAATCTGTTAAGCCACTGCGTAAAGAAGGAAATTCAAGAAGGATTGGTGCTCTCCATGGAGGAGGTCGTTAAAGCGCATTCGAAGTTTGGGTTCGGTACCCGGATGGTCCATGGAAGTGTATGCTATTTTTAAACGTAAGTTTATGCCAGTAAAGTATGTAAGTTGTCTCCTGATTAGCTTCTCAGCATACTGTGAGGCAGTGGCGTGTGGTGAACGGTTGCAAGTTAAGCTGGCGTTAGCTCTGTGCTGTACTCTGTTGCTTGCTAGTTCGGCAGCTGATGCCACAGGACGCGTGTAATGTGTCCCTTGCTTCTCGCGAGTGGTTGGAAATGCATTCAGTTTCCCCAGGCTGCACGGTGGTTACTAGTTCCTGCTGCGTGCACCGAGAATGTACAGCAGTGAACAAGTACCAGCGTACTTTGCAACCGTTCTCCACACGTCACTGCTGTGCGGACAGAAATTGCAAGCGTAGCTTCTGCGAAGTGAGATCAGGCGTTTTGACGAGATACGCCCTGGCTTGTGACGTCTGCCCTCGCGCCGTATCACCGGCGACGCGCCGGCGGTGTCGTGCACCGATTCGCGGAGGAAGGCCACTCGACCCGGCGACGCAAATAACTGCAGCAGCCGCTTCCCACGGCGTCAGCACCGGGCCACCTGCATGCCGCGACGAGCCGAGTTGGCAGGACTGGACGCCGCGCTACCCTTGCTGACGACCTGGCTGGTCAGCCACCAGGGCGTGCACCGTAGTACTCGACGCTTGCTCCCCGAGATGGAAACCTGAACTCATTTCTTCTCACGATCGTTCCAGCAATAAGACTTGCCTTTTCGCTCTGAAGCAGGTTTATCTCGCTCCACCTAACTGGGGCTAGTTTCCCGCCTCTGAGGCACAAGACCATCGCTGTACAAGGACGACACTGGAATACATATGAAATGTCTCATCGCCTTTAAGCACAAGGCACTGAACTGGTTTGCAATCCCGCAGTCATGTAGCATGCAAATGTGCATGCCTACTGTAAGCGGCGACACTGTCATTTAAATATAATAATCAGTTAAAAGTATATCTATTCTACGTCGCTACCTAGTTTAAAATTCTTTTAGCCAGCATTTTGTGCCTAATTCTTATCTTCAAAATATAGGTTTCAGCAATTTCCACTTCCAAATAAATATACTTAACAGAAGAATAGTTGTAGGCCTAGCTAGAACCACAGTACAATCTTCAATAGTTTTTCTATAAAGGACACATTTCTACGCGTAGCTCTACTCGCCTGTTCTTGTCACAAGTAGGCGAGTGCCTTAAGGGGCCCACCTGTTCGGAGCAGTTACTCGCATTTGAGGCCGAAAAGCGCGGGAGCCATAAGGGCGACCCTGCCGCGCGCATCAAGGGCGCTATCACCACTACGCTCAAGCCTCAAGACTCTGAATTGGCGTGCAGTGTCCTCGTCGTACTGCGTGTACTTGTGGGACTTTTAAGAGGCGATCCTATCATTTTGTTGGTGTAAAGTCTGTGTTAAAGTTGAGTACATGCCTCTCAAGTACTTTTGTATGTATCCGACACAAATGTTTTGAGATACAGCGCTCTGAAAAGCCGTTTTTAGCTATCTTGAAGGTAACCGACAGGCATGGTCTGAAGTGTGTTTTCTTTTTGTATATCAGCACATTGGACGCACGTTTAATGGTTTCGTAAAAAACCCTGGATTTCATACACTCTGCAACGGGTTTCAAGTTCTAGGTGGGCGGTCCCCTTAAGGTTGCCGGCTACCTGGGCCGTCAGACGAGAAGCGGAATTTCAGTAAAGTAAAATGTTTTATTAAAAATTTGACGTATGTTTTTGAACGATGACTTATTACGAGTATCACACGAGATTGTTTCCACGTCCACGGTATCGTTTTATTTTGTACGTTCGTTTCTAATGTATATTTATGTCCGAAATCTCTNATGGTATCGTTTTATTTTGTACGTTCGTTTCTAATGTATATTTATGTCCGAAATCTCTGATCCAGGAAATTTAACATATATAGTACAGAAGTATGCAGCACATCTCTATTTTTTATAACTAACGCCGTAAAACGGCCGGTTCGCCGCTGAAAGTCAAAGAGAAAATAAATGTCGGCCCGGGAGGACCGCATGCCAGTCCAGTGCCTCACACGTGAAGGCGATGAGGCATGCGATGGGCGTGTCTTGCTCCGCAGCTTCTAGCTTTTAGAAACGCAAAATACCTCCCGGAAGACGACGCCCTTATCTAAAACTCTCGAGTTGACGAAATTAACATGTTATCCACACTCGCGTGCAGACAAAAATAACTTGTCTACTAGAAGCACGAATCTTCTTAAATATGTATGATAATAAACAGTTTAGATTAAACCCCAATACCTCAAGAGTTGCTCTCGAAATGAATTGATGTCCCTAGCTTAGATGTTTTGTAACAAAAAAAAACACATTAACACGGTAGAATAATGATATAAGTTAGGCGGTTTTAGTATGCGTAGTTTTTGCAGGGAGGCACGTGTTCCCAATAAATAACACCGAAGCCTTGGGCTTTCAATAACTTAATACGTTTTACTGATAAAGATCTACCAGGAAACAAAAATGATTATATGTTTCCAATATAATCATGTTACGCTGTGCTGCCAGGGCGTCTAGTTGCCACAAAGATCATGCAACTTTTGGTATATTACTCTTTAATAACGCACCGTACCTAAAAGTACTTACGTAATAGACCTTTAAAACGCTAAGGCAAAACATGTACAAACGGCCAACGTTTTAGCGACTTTTACTTCGGAGTTTCCTTTGGACGAAAAATCCTACGTTTTGAGAGGGCGTTGTTTTTGTGTGTCTGTACTCACTGCATTATTATTGGTAAAAGTTGCTTAAACGTTGGCCGTCTGTACGACATGTTTTGAGTTCACGTTTTTAAAGGTCTATTATGTAAGTACTTTTAACTATGAAATACTTGCTTAGTGTCTTTCTTCTGCCCGTTGCGAACAATTACACTATATGCAAAAACTAGCTTTGCCACGTACCCCTTCCATCAGAGAAACTGTTAAAGATGCAAGTACGTTGCCATTATGCACTTTCCATATACAATCTGTATAAAAAGTAAATCATCTTCAGTGACCACCAATTTAACACTTTGAAGACGGTGCAATTTTACTGGCAAAGAAGACAAGCTGTGAGTGAGTTGTCTGCAGTCTGATCGCGGTTTCTTTACATTTTTTGAATCAAACCTTTGAAAAATTATCTTATGTATTATGTGTTTTGTTGTTCCCTAAATTTTCCAAGTATCACATGCGTTTTATACAACTGTTAGTATAAAAATATATTTGTTTTATTTGAACTTAAAATTATGTTTTATTTATAAATTATAATATTTCATTTATAGTTAATATGAATAAAAACAGGGAGAAAATAGGTGTGTTGGTAATACCTAGTACTGTAAAGTTCATATGGAAAGTATAATTAAAGTGAGTGCGCACGAATGCGATGCGCTGTCACTTTGGTGTAGTTTTCTGGACTTGATTAAGCTCTGTTTGCATGAGGCGGAGAAATATGCTCTAAGTAGAACTTTAGCAGGGCTTCAGAAATGTTGGAAATAACAGCGGATGTACTATACATACATACCACTACCGGAACGCAGTTTTGTTGGTGTCTGTATTTCCACGTATCACTCTCCTATTGGTCCACGTCACACCGGACATGCTCACCACATGAACAAGTTTCATTAGTGGTTGTACGTAAGCCACCGGATTATCGAGTTGAATGCGTCCCAATTAAAGTGACTTGTCTTCTGTAAGATGATATACAGTCTGCCGTGTTCATTTCTTCAAGTTAAAAATTATAATATTTCGTCCCGACCGAAAATTATAACTTACGCGGTACAGTGTACACATAAGATATCAACTGAAATTCTAGCGAAGCAGTGGAATCATAAACGTACTTACATGTTTTCTCTCCAAGGAAAGAGAAATCGTTATAATAGCCCGGCTCGAGATAAATTCGAGCATAGTCTTCAAAATGATAAGACGTTATACCTTTACTAAAACGTAAAGATACTGAACGTCTTGTCACAATGCGACACAAATGTGACTATCTATGTACCAGTCATTGTTTGATTAAAAATGTCTTGAGTTACGAGCAGGGATGATTTTAAAGGCTGATTTCAAAAGCAGTGATGTTAATTCACTTAAGCTTTTTCGTCGTATGGCTTCTACGGTGTTTATATCCTTGCAACATTGTAGATTTGAATGACCAAGAAGGATATTCGGTCTAGTTTAGTCGACTTTTTTCGTAATTAATAATGGCTTTGCTTAGGTATCGCCAATGTGGAAGGGGCCTCGGTGGCTGAGCGGTTAGCCCGCTCGCCTCCCACCAAGGCGATCCCGGTTCAATCCCCGGCCGGGTCACTCCGGATGTTCGCTTTTGGGGATCGTGCCTAACGATACCGTTGGTCGACGGGTTTTCTCGGGGATCTCCCGTTTCTCCTGCCCCTTCATTCTGGTGCTGCTCCATACTCACCTCAATCACCCTCGTCGGCTCTCAAGACCTCGATGTTAAGAGCCGTCCAAATCTCTTCACCAATGTGGAAGATGCCAACTATTTGTATCCGTTCCAGATATTGTGATGGCGAAAGGCATGTTGCGAAGAGAGATAAAACCAGGGACGGCACACCTCTTTCCCCCACCAAAAAATTTCCTCCTGGGATTCCTTACCTAAATCTGATAAAGGCATACCTAACATACATAAGATAAAATAATATGCTTTGCGCGGTCGCTGATGGGTGTCTTTAAAACAATTTTATTTTAGTTTGTTAGTATGCGCTTATTTGATTGATTGACGGCTTGTCATTTTGTAGACGTGATAAGTCGCGTGGCCGTAGGAACCACAGGTGTTGTTCCACACAGGTGCATACCGTCACACTCCCCCCCCCCAATTACCAAGCTGGCACCGTGTGAAATATCTCCGCAGTCGAATGTGAGACGATCCGTGTCCTCGTACATTTTTAACTAACTAACTTTGACATGAGAATCTACAAATAACTTGCCGTGAATGGAATTTTTTACTTAGAAATATTAATTTTTTAATTTATTATTTTACGTAGTATGTTAGTAATGGATCGACTCCAATTTGACATGCTTTGTAACGAATATGCTCTACATGTTTACAAAATTATGTAAATTTGAGTAGAATAAAACTAGAGGATTCTAGAATTGTCTCATATGTTAATGTAACTATTCGTCTTTTTTTTTTCTAGGAGGTGGTAACGGGAAAGGAGATGACGTAAGTAATCCCAATATATCCCCATTATATTACTTGCATAGATAACTCACTTCATATATCTGAAGGTACACACGGCCATTAAAAATAGTTTGCCCTCAGGATCTTTCCAAAATTTGTTTCATTTAATCAGAAATACATTTTATTAAGATCTTAATATGTGACACCCCGGGTCTTGAAACAGGTAAGTTTTTAAGTATGAAAACTGCTCGTTACTTAACTCTGTGCCATATTCGAACCAGTGATTATATGTAAATGTAAGATTGTAAACCGAAATAACTCCATGATATAAAAAAATTGCAAATAAATTTCTAAAACTTTATGACGGGAAGCTACCAGACCATTTATGCGCACCAGAAGGATGGTTAAATCACCCACCGGAGTGATGACTAGGGGGCCCTCGGAGGCCGTTGGTCCTGAAACCATGATATTAAATCATACATTAGATTTACCACTTTTGTGACACAATTATAGAAACTTATACACCTGAAGAAGTTAGATAAGGTATACTAAAATATAGCATACACAATTTTTTTTAAATTATCGAATAAAGGGAAATTTTTGCAATCATCTGATATGTCTTTTCCTGAATTTTTGCAAAGTAAATTTTGCTAGCTTTATTATCAGTGAATCAAGATGACGCATTTCGTTTTCTCTTGTTTAATATTTTTGTAATGATTTCGTTTACTTTACTTGTGTGCCCGAAGGAAAAAAATTTAATCAATATCTATATATGCGAATATGAAAAAAAAAACTATGCAATAAAAGTTTTGGGTTTCTCTGCATACAAACACGCGCAAGGCAAGTTAAGAAATTATGTATACAAGTTGTTTTTTAATAACATGTCGAGATTCAAACCACAGCGTCTCTGGGCTAATACAAACAAAAAACCTTTGTAGCAAAATTTCCGGAAAATGCATCTGGTATTTTTTAATTTATTCAAAGTTAGGAATAACAATTCCGGGAATCCGCAGCTACACGCACTTGCATGCACAACAAGTAGCCAGGTGAACGGAATCATATTTGCTACTGTGGAAACGTATTCTCGCATGTAGACGATCGCGCAAATTCCGTTCGTCTTCGTGAAATGCNACTATGCAATAAAAGTTTTGGGTTTCTCTGCATACAAACACGCGCAAGGCAAGTTAAGAAATTATGTATACAAGTTGTTTTTTAATAACATGTCGAGATTCAAACCACAGCGTATCTGGGCTAATACAAACAAAAAACCTTTGTAGCAAAATTTCCGGAAAATGCATCTGGTATTTTTTAATTTATTCAAAGTTAGGAATAACAATTCCGGGAATCCGCAGCTACACGCACTTGCATGCACAACAAGTAGCCAGGTGAACGGAATCATATTTGCTACTGTGGAAACGTATTCTCGCATGTAGACGATCGCGCAAATTCCGTTCGTCTTCGTGAAATGCGTCGTTATGACTTACTTCAAATTAAATTTAAAAATACTACATGGATTTCTGGAACGTTTTGCTACTTGGAAAGAAGACAGTTGCAGACCAGGAAGATGGGTGTGTCCGGCCGGCGTTAACCGTATAGCAGAATCAGCCTCCTGCTACAACATCCCCGTGAAATGGTCGTACGAATCCGGTAAAACATCACATCTCCGACATCGCTGCGGCCGGGAAAAGATTGTGAAAGAAGATGTGGGTATGAATTTTGGATAAACTTTGAACCATTTATTACTTTGAATAAGGCTAGTTTAGCACGTAAAACGGATACAACCCCCTCGCCCCTATACTTCCCGTATAAAGAGATTTTTATGAAGCAATGCTGTTAATAAGTCACAATTAAAAAAATACCGCAACCACAAGCCAAACCAAAAGATAATGTGTAGATTATGTGAATTTATTTGTTTAATTTGGTTTATTAACTACCCCACTTATATGTCGGAACACTTAATAAATGGCGGCTTATAAGCTAAACTGACNATCCCCGTGAAATGGTCGTACGAATCCGGTAAAACATCACATCTCCGACATCGCTGCGGCCGGAAAAAGATTGTGAAAGAAGATGTGGGTATGAATTTTGGATAAACTTTGAACCATTTATTACTTTGAATAAGGCTAGTTTAGCACGTAAAACGGATACAACCCCCTCGCCCCTATACTTCCCGTATAAAGAGATTGTTATGAAGCAATGCTGTTAATAAGTCACAATTAAAAAAATACCGCAACCACAAGCCAAACCAAAAGATAATGTGTAGATTATGTGAATTTATTTGTTTAATTTGGTTTATTAACTACCCCACTTATATGTCGGAACACTTAATAAATGGCGGCTTATAAGCTAAACTGACTTGAGACTTACACACAAAACCGGTGCATAAATTCGTGACTTACCCGCAATTTATACTCGAAATTTATAGTCTGGAAGTGTCTCAGCTAATTCGATCATATAGGTAATCAGAGCTCTGCAGGTTTTAGGGCGTCATTAAAGAGCCAAGAGAGGAAGATGCCACATGAATACTTTTGACAAATTTGTGAACACACATGTTCCCGTGTAGAAACCTTGTTAGCTGCATAAGTTATGTATAAATATATAAGGTGTATCTTTTCATTACTATTTTAATTATCGGCAAACTTCCACTTTCACCATTTATAACGATTTTGTTAAAAAGAGTAATAGAATGATTATTAAAGTTGTATTATCTTTCCAACTATCAGTTTGAAGCGATGCATTACTCCTCTATTATTATGGCACTCTGATTCTTCATTATTATAGAGTTATTAATGAAAAGACAACGGAAAACTGAGATATATCAAGAGAGAGTTTGAAGGAAAATACTGAAAAAGTACTCCATAACTACATTTCGTTTGTACACTAATTTTCTTAGTTTACAAATATTATTATTTTTTGCTATCAGTAGCTGCAGTAAGAATTTAGACACAATCTCATCTTGACGAAGAATGAATGGGTTTAAAAGACCGCACAATAAAATTGCACGTTTCAGCCACTTTAAAAATACATTGTGGAGCTAAAGATATTGTGCTAAAGAAATACCTTGGAGCAAAAATGTATTCAGAGAAATGTATGTAATGTATAATAGCACTCTTCACACCTGTCTTAGGCTATAATACCCTGGAAGTCTTTCTGCTGACAACAGTTAACAACGGGCCGCTGTGGTGCAGTGGTCAGACCATTTGCCTCGCACCAAAGCAAACCGGTTTCGATTCCTGGTTGGGTCGCTCCCGGATTTTGCACGTGGGAATCGTAACGTACGATTGCGCTGGTCAGCGGGTTTTCTCGGGGATCTATCGTTTCCTCCGCCCCTGCATTCCGGCGCCGCGCGATACTCGCCTCGTTTCACCCTCATTGGTACTCAAGATCCCGAGATTAAGAATATTAAAAGCCACCGAAACCACTGCACAGTTAATAAGCACGTGCCAGTTACCATCAAACGTGTTCCATCACGTTACCCGTATATGTAAGGGAAAACAACCTTGAAGTGCTGCAAATTTACACAAACAAGTAAGCTGTTATTACTTGAATTCAAGGGAATTATACCTCACAAATGCGTGGGGGAANTTAAATTGCTAGGGGGAAGTGGCGCATTGTTAAAACAATAAAGCATTAGAGAAGGCCCAGTTTCGATTCAGGTGCCAAGGAAAAAAATCCAAGGGAAGCACATTACCCGTATATGTAAGGGAAAACAACCTTGAAGTACTGCAAATTTACACAAACAAGTAAGCTGTTATTACTTGAATTCAAGGGAATTATACCTCACAAATGCGTGGGGGAATCGTAAAACGAGAAAGCTGTATGAGAAAGTTAAATGACAATGTCAATTGAGAAAATAATAGAAATACATTACGTATTGACACCGTACAAATTCTTCGGTACAGGGAACACGAAATTGTATGTCTAAAATTATGTGCGTTGCAATCAATAGCTTTCCACATCTTTTATATATTCGGTAGACTGAAAAAATTCCTACAAGATAAATTTGCGTAAAAATGTCATCGTAATCTAGATTTGAATACCTACACAAACAACAATAAACTGAATTTTCGGATGATACGAAGTTGAGGCACTTCTCAGGAGTTTTCTATGTACAGTCACATGTGACAATTTTCTAATGGTATTTTATACTTTCACTACTTAAACTCATTAAAGATAACCTTCTTTAGCGAATTTTAATCCAATTTTCTTTCTGACGTGGCTTCTTGTTTTGTTTCAAACGCCTCGCCTGACTGTTGGGACAAAGGTCTCAAAATGTGCAGAAGGATTCTGTGCACCACATACGGTAATTTTCCAATACATGTGCGAGATATGTTACTGTCATATAAATGAGTTGTAATGTAGAATGCGGTAATTATGCCTTATATGTAAAGGAAAATGTGTTTTCCTCAAAAGGTGTGCGATTTTTGTCTTAAAGTGTCAGGTACATTTCCTAATAATTGTGTAATTCATTATCACTTTAACATGTTTTTCCGAAATTGCTCCAGGCCAATGCGGGCCAAGCTTGCTTCCTTCCTTAACACTGATAGCCCGAGCCACCGGTTCTCTCTCTAATGACCCTGCTGTCTACGTGACGTCAAGACATAACCGTAAACATAACGCCTTACACAGTTATGGAAGCTGGAAGGTTTGGAGTTGGCGCCTGGAAGGTAGGCAGCACGCCGGGCCGCGCCGCCCCACTTCAACTTTNTGAGTTGTAATGTAGAATGCGGTAATTATGCCTTATATGTAAAGGAAAATGTGTTTTCCTCAAAAGGTGTGCGATTGTTGTCTTAAAGTGTCAGGTACATTTCCTAATAATTGTGTTATTCATTATCAGTTTAACATGTTTTTTCCGAAATTGCTCCAGGCCAATGCGGGCCAAGCTTGCTTCCTTCCTTAATACTGATAGCCCGAGCCACCGGTTCTCTCTCTAACGACCCTGCTGTCTACGTGACGTCAAGACATAACCGTAAACATAACGCCTTACACAGTTGTGGAAGCTGGAAGGTTTGGAGTTGGCGCCTGGAAGGTAGGCAGCACGCCGGGCCGCGCCGCCCCACTTCAACTTTGTAGGAAAGCAGCACAAGGGTTGTGGAGGTTCCTGGCCTGTTCTGTATTGTGGGAAATGTTTGGAATTTACTGACGGCCAATCCCTTTCCCTTG
>NQII01000563.1:659504-733169 GCA_002778355.1 Clitarchus hookeri | reverse complement strand
CAACACAAACACCGGCTCCGATTTCTCGATACTTTTGATGCCTTTTGTAACACCAAGAATTCCTTGAATAGGAAACTATGCGTACACTGCTAAATTTTGTTAAAGTCAACATTGCCTAACATATTGTGGTAGTAAAATAATTTTGTAGTTTCTACAGGGCTACTTTATCATTACAAATTATATTCAATAACAAGCACTTTAAAAATAAAATATATTTTTTACCACGACAAACATTTTGAAGAGCTTATTATAACAAAAAATATTTTGTTATGACAAAAAGATGTTTCCAGTGTATTTGCGACAAGCTCGACATTCCATGTCACCCCGTCATCACTCACTGCAGTTCATAACTGAAAACTATTTGGGTACCAGGTTTTTTTTAAATTTATAATTAATGTACTTTTAACAAGTGTCAAGTGAGCTTGAAAGTACCAACTTAAATCATTTCTTTTAAAAATATGGGCGACGCACTGAAATAAAAATAGGCAACGGCGAAGGTAAATGTATCAACCGAACTTTTAACACCTCCGCGGACTATGTCATTAAAAACCAAGCCGTAGTGTTATTACATTATCTTTACGATGACTAACATACGCTATTATAAAGTAAGGGCAGGAACTGAGAAATAATATAGTATGCAACGTATCTTTCCATGCTGCATCATTAGTGCTTCCTACTTCATAAATGAGCTAAACAACAAGAAACTCAAAGACGGGATGTAGAGTAAAACATATTTACAAATATCTGCGTGTGTACTGATGGCTTATAATATTCCTCCATTGTGTGTCTACAACTTTTCTTATCAATACTAGTGGTTTACTGTTCTACCGACTTGGCTAGGTTTGCTTGGCATTTGAATATAATTGTTTGAGGATTTCCTGGTAAAATAGTGTGAGCAAAATCAGGTTTTGCGCGTAGACTTGCGTCCCAGTAAATGCTTGTTATAATAAAATAATTGTTTTATAGAAAGGTAAAAATAATTTATATACGACTGCCACATTTCAATTATCACATCAAACGAAGAAAGTTATTAGTAAAGATTGACTAAAAATAGCATGATTATATTAATACAAAGTGGCATCTGCTATTCAACACACTGGCTCCCACAGCGTGAAACAACATTCCACTGTTGCTTACGTAGATGGCGAGAAATTAAGATACAGCGAGTGCATAGGTGCATATCGTGGCTTTTGAAAGCCGTCGCATACTGCCGCATGAAGGCCAGGCGTGACATTGTGAAATACAACAATGTACTGAGTGCCGTACCTATGTCGTGTGAACCAAACCTACACAAACTGCTGGCAGTCGGTGCCTATGTTAGAGTTTTCATTATTATACAAACTGCAGTTTTGATATACCAATTGCGCCTTCGTATACGATATTTTTTTACGAATCTTTTTCATTGCTGTCGATAGTGAACGACTTTCAAAATACGTAGACGGGATAGCAAAATTGCCGGACTAAATGTGAAAAATTTAAGTTCCTACTTTGCAAGCAAACCTTTATTTTATAGGCCTATGTGTGTATAAGAACTTCGGACTTAGTTCCTATACAGTAAACTGCGTTATTTGCTTTATCGTTACTATCGTTACAAATAAACACTTGTAGAAATGCGCATCATCAGAGATAAATAGTGTACTCATATACTAACGATAGGCAGTGGAGCATGCCATTTCCACTACAATGATGTTCGTCCACGAAACTGACCACCCGGAAANATATACTAACGATAGGCAGTGGAGCATGCCATTTCCACTACAATGATGTTCGTCCACGAAACTGACCACCCGGAAATTCTTCGTGTACGAACGTTCGAGTAGTTTTCCGTCGACGACGTACGGGGTATGAACAGAGATACACGACTGGGTACAATAAACAGAAAGATTCCAACAAGGCAGGAAATCGTGAGTGGTAGTGGAATGCATTTAATACTAGTATCAGTACATAGGGTAACGTATACCATTTACACGTGTCTCAAGATATTTCCTGAATACCACACCAGGGCCGGTGTCCACCATCACGGGCAACGCATTTATCCAAAAGGGCGGATGAAACTCTGTAGCACACGATGTAACTTGTCGATGGGAATGTTTCCCACAGCGCTGCAAATTCCCTTCTTGAGGTAAGCAACAGGTGTGTTGCTGCAAACACCTGGCTCTTGAGGTGACCTCACAAGAAGGATTTCGGGACGATCGAGTTCGGAGAGCATGCTGGCCGATGAATGCTCCCAGATCGGGAGATCACGTGACCTGGAAGTGCACTACGCAAGCCGGCCGTGGCTGCTGTCCCGTATTGCTGGAACCAGACGTCTGCTCGGTCCTTTCGGCCATCGACTGTTACATCGTGTCTGCAGTGTTTCATCTGTCGCTTGGAGGAATGGGTTTCCCCGTGATGGTGGACACCTTCCTGGCATGATATTCAAGAAGGAACTTGACATGTAAATGACATATCTTACCCTATGTACTGATATAGTAAAGTTCAAATGATAAAATATAATCTTAGCGAAGCTTTGAGAAGGGGGGGGGGACGTAGGTAAGGCAGTGTAGGGGAGGGCTCTCTCGATCACTCGCCGCTGGAGGGAGGGAAACCACGTGACACTGCCGGCGCTGTACATGCCAAACTGATAACATCGTTCTCTGGTACCGTGCTGTTAAATACCGCCGACGCGGCTTACGTTTTTTCTACNTACATGCCAAACTGATAACATCGTTCTCTGGTACCGTGCTGTTAAATACCGCCGACGCGGCTTACGTTTTTTCTACAGGTAATATGCATACGCGGAGCTGCCCTCGCCTAACGTTTCTCGGCGGCTGCCACCACCGAACTGAACAATCTCACCCCTTCGTGCATCGGCAATGGACTCTCCCGACTCGCCCGACGTGTTTTGGNTACATGCCAAACTGATAACATCGTTCTCTGGTACCGTGCTGTTAAATACCGCCGACGCGGCTTACGTTTTTTCTACGGGTAATATGCATACGCGGAGCTGCCCTCGCCTAACGTTTCTCGGCGGCTTCCACCACCGAACTGAACAATCTCACCCCTTCGTGCATCGGCAATGGACTCTCCCGACTCGCCCGACGTGTTTTGGAGATCTGCGCACTATTTTTAAATTCAGATTTCAATATATTAGCATTAAGTACATTTTACTATCACTTGCATTTTCCTTCCTTGTTGAAATCATACTATAGACTATTCACGGTAAATTGACAATTTTTTAAAGCCCTCTCATTTAGAATAATAGTTAATAAATATGTTTTATTTTAGCCTTAGGTGTCAACCTCCGAGTGTGGTGGAATATACACACTAGTTTTAGTACTTAAATGGCAATATTTATTTTTAAAAAATTGCGGAAGTATAAAAAACGGCAGAAAGTCAAAAGTAATCAGGGCCTCGAAAGTGCTCGCTTTACCGCGAACAGCCTATAATGATTGTAGGTAAACGTGTAGCATCGCAGCTGAGATGAGGGCGTGCGGGATCTGGGGGTAACTGCAACAAGGCAGCAGGTGCGCGATAGGTATAAACAGCCTCGCTGCTGGGGCGTCTTGCCAAGTGGCGCCGTGGCCCTGCGCGTAGCCAGAGTGCGTGACGTCACGCAGGCTTGACCGAGCCGGCTCGTGGCTGCGCACCGAGCGAATTAGCGCAGCGACACAGTCTCGACTTCGCCTCTTCTGCAGACTTTCATCGTCTTCGCGCCATTACTTCGGATTCATAGTGATCCCTGACGACGTAAAATTATAAAAAAAAATTACATTTTACGAGTTGTTCGACATTTTTGTGGGTGACGTCGTAAAAAGCCAGGAATATATTTATGTGTCATCCATAAGTTCCTGCCTTTTCACAAGCAGGAAATAACGCTCAGTGAAAATGAGATACAAACGTATTAAACAACTAGTAAATTGTACATTTTCAATAGTCAAACATTTTCAATAATACCTCTGAAAAGGAAATCATGACACGGAGACGAAGAATCTCAGTATAATAGGCGAAGCCGAGCCTTGAAAGTAGAGAGCGCTAATTCCACGAACTGTAACAGCACACGCCAGCAAAGTGGATTCGGCTGGCCAGCAGCATATCGGAACGCCGTTCGCTGATCGCCGCTTGGCGGGCGACCCGCTCGCCAGCCGGCAGCTCAGCTGATACGGAACCTTCCGCAACATACAGTAGTCCACCAGGCTTAAGGACCGTTTCCAAAGTCTCGCTAAGCCAATCAGAGAGTGGATGCGCCCGCGTGAAAGTACACGACACACCTTTAATTGCCTGTGTACTTACACACTCTGTGAAAGTCGAATAGTGGAGCGTGTGGAGAGATATCGGGGCCTCTTAACATCGGCATCTTGAGAGCCGACGAGGGTGAAACGAGGAGAGTAACTTATGGGGCAGTGCCGGAATGCAACGGAGGGGGAACGGGACAGCCCCGAGAAAACACGCCAACCAGTGACATCACACGGCACGATTTCCACTTGCGAAAATCCGGGAGCGACCCCGCCGGGAATAGAACCCGGTTCGCCTTGGTGAGAGGTGAGTAGTCTAACCACTACACCACCACGGCCCCCGGCAATCGTATAGGCTGTTCACGGTAAACTCAAAACTTGAGTACTTCGGAGAGCACTACTTAAAATTTACTCGTATGCAAGTTATGTATTTATCCGCCGTATGTAAAATTAACATTTTCATTGGCCTTCTCACTTTATTCGTACATCGATCAAATAAAGTTAATAGAAAAGTAAATATTTTACAAATATTCTCATTCTTACACTTACATGAATTAAAACACAAGCAAAAATATTTCACTGTTCACTAATGTGTACCTACCATTTTTAATTCAAGGTTAGGACACGGAACTACTTTCCGTCAGTCGTTACTAAATTTACTAGGGACATTGCAGTTAGTGAGCCCGTTAAGATATATGCAGGCAGGAGCAGTTACATTTTTAAAACGCTGGTTTCGAAAGTGCTCAATTATTCGCGAACAGCCTATGGCACAATATACTTGCATACGGGAAGACTGGGTTCGATTCCTGACCCTGAAATCCTGTTTTATGTTTTCCGAAATCATACCAGGCAAAATCTCGGGGTAGCTGAGTCTACCTCTTTCCTGGCTGTCTGAGAAACTTGTTCCTGTTTTTAAAAGATCCCGTTGTAGACTAAAGCAATAAAAATATTATATATTACCTACGTCCCAGATATACCGACATAGGCAGTATGTCAAGTTATAAAGAGAGGCGTTAAGACTGCGTGGCACATAAATAAAAAATAAAGTATCAGTTGAAGTCTACCGGTTTTTGTAAGCCAGCCCAAAGAAATGCTACAAAAATTTTAAAACTCTTTATTGATTGCGTAATTTAGTTCAACTTATAAATTTGTTGGACTTCCTCTATTGCCGAAGCTAATAACGAGGTAAAACCAAGGGTAGAAAGCCGCACTTAAAATTTTTTAACTAAAAACAAATTATGCGTGCAATGCTAAAAACATAAACTTCATGCAAAAATTTGTGGTAGATTTCCACCATAATAATCGAGTAAAATAAATGTGCTTTATATTAAATACGCAGTATTCATGAAAAAAACTTGAGACATGATTTACACGGTTATTATTACACGAAATAGACAACGTAATAAATAAAGACGGAAACAACCCTTTACAACAGACCGCGGTGGTGTAGTGGTCAGATTACTCGCCTCCCACCACGGCGAACAGGGTTCGATTCCAGGCGGGGTCTCTCCCGAATCTTCGCATGTGGTGATCGTGCCGGAATGCCACTGGTCAGGGGGTTTTCTCTGTGATCTCCCATTTCCCCGTCTTTGCATTCCGGCTGTGCTCCATACGCACCTCACTTTATCCTCATCGGCTCTCAAAACTTTGGTGTTAGGGCCGCCAAAATCTCTCCACTCCTCTCTCCAACAAACCGAAAACAATAAATTTTGTGTATTTGAATTATTCAATCGTCAATTCAGCGTCTAGGTGAATATGAACCGACAGCATTAAACACAGTTGGAAATAATAATAAACAAGACTAAAAAAATCAAGAAGCTATATATATATATGTAGATATATATATATAAGGTCGAAGAAAAAAAATTATCCAGTCAAAACAAGCACGACACAAAGAAAACGCGTATACACAAAACGGCAGATATAAACCACAAAATGAAAACAACACAATTTGTGAACGAGATGATAAACGAAACGTCACGACGTTTCTGGAACTGACATCAAAAAAGAGTCTGCCAGCATGCTATCTCATGAGGAGCAACACATGAAGACGTGGGGTGTCCTAATGTATAACGCTACGCCGTCCTACTAGAGGTGCCCTGGAGTCATGCTCTATAGCGCCCCACATCATAATGCCGGCGTGTTTCTCTAACACATAAGTAGTATGTGTCCTCCCTTTCCCCTCGGCGTTGCTATACTCGCACACCACGGCCACAGGTGTTGATGTAGAACCGTGATTCATCGCTGAACGTTATTAGACGCCGCTTGTAATCAATCCTTGCCTCCCGGTTATTGCACTACTCCAGACGCCACCGTTTCTACCCGGGTGTTAACGGCAGCCTAGGCATGGGATGGCGAAGGGGGAGAATTAGACGCCATATTGGATTTGTATATTTTTTTACTATTACTTGTGTTTCAGATCTAATTTTGAAAATATGACTTTGTTAGGCCATAGGACATAATTTAACTATATTTTAAGGATAATCATCGATTGACTTCTTGCACTACTATAATTTTTTGTAGTCATTTTCAGAAGGTAATCAATAATTAATTTCCACTTATTCCACAAGGTAAGAAAACAAAAGCACTTCCTGGTTATTGCAGTTATATAATAATCTGACTCATATACTATGCCTTGTCGAAGAATAAATTTCAATAATGAGCGGTGAATAAACTTTATGTCTCAAAATCTGGTAAAACCACAAAGATTTCTATCTCTCCCCATGAACCCGTATTCCGGCTGATGCTAGACATGGTGCGGGGTTGATATTGCGTGATTTAGACAGTCCGTTAGCTGTGTCTGGATGGCAGGCATCCATGTTGCGGGGTTTCGCAATGCTTAGAGCACAGTATACGGCGATCCTCCCTCAACATCGGGCCACTGTGGCATCGGAATGACCGATGTACAATTCAGTTGCACGATACGCTCATCGGATCCTATCGAACTCCATCAAGTGCTGGTAATGCTGTCTAAGGTGGCTACGAGACATACTCTCGTGTTTGCTGATCTTCCCGCACTGTGTTAACTAACTGAAGCCCAGCACAAGGTTTATAACTGCAATAGTGGCGGCACCACTAATGCACTCTGGTGACCGTTATATATTTCACAGATCATTGCAACTCTTAATCATTATACACACACAGCGATGGTATGCATATGAACCAAGTTACGTCAAATTTGGAGCATTCCTTCTAAGTGCTTTACTTTTTGGTCAATCAGTGTATTGGTCACAAAACAGATAATCCGCGGTAAGGTATACTGTTAAACTAAATAATATTAAAGACATTTTTTGTTACTGTTATCGTTTTTAATTTAAATGTAAAAATAAAATAGCAAAGTGTCACAATTATTTGTTAAAAATGATTAAACACTTACATTATTTGTAAGCGTTAAATATTTGTAAGTGAGAGATTTAAACAGGGCTATTTAGAGCCGATGAAGAGAAATGAGGTGGCGATGGGGCAGCGACGGGATGTAATGATGAGGGAAACAGGAGTAAACCAAGAAAAATCGCCTCGCCAGATAACTTAAACGTCCGCCACGAAAATTGCACCCAAAATACGAAGACGAAGCGCTTCCTCGCATCGACCCTCCAGTGGAAGGGAAATGGCAATTTTATTTATTTACCCACGTGCAGTACAGCCATATACCATTTTTAACTCCACGTGAATATACCGCATAGGAATATCCACAAAACCAAAATAAAACTGTAGCAAATTAATTTTAGATTACAAGAATGTAAAGACTACAACCTATCATTAATGCATCAATAAATATACTAAAATAAATGTAATTTTACAATTTTCAATTTTCATTATTAACCTAAAGTGGAGTGGATATTATTAAGAGTTGACCTCATTTCCGCCGAGCAGTCATACCACCAAAGTCTGCTTGTCAAACAACTGACAGAATTTTTAATTTTATATACTGCTGTGGATGGGGACTCCAAGGTACATTTTGTGATGGGTGAAATGTTCTTGTTTCCGTGCTAGCTGCTTTAACTTATTAATAAGGTGTTAGGGCTACTTGTAGTTTCTAGTGTTCACTGTTTGATCACGCCCTATCAGCGCAGGTACTCCGAGCTCTCATTTCTGTTGAGCACTATTTCTATAACATGCTAAACTCCTTAGAACTTTATCTAGAAACCACACGTTGCACATCTGCTGCTTCCCCTGGAATCAAACCCCGAAAGTTTGTGGTCGCAATGCAACGTCTAGGTAGCGTGTCTACTTTAGTTGCTAAACGACGATCAAAAATGGAAATTCTCTACACACAGCGTTCTTTGCGGCGAGTAGTACAATTATTATAAGTTCTCACGGTAAAGTGAGCACTTTTTAAGACACTTCCAAAAGGAATGAACAACTATTAAAAATATTTTATTGCAGCCTCATACGTTAACGTTTCAGAAAGGTGAAATGTATAAACTGTGTTTATACCAAAAAGTGTGAAGAAACAGCGAATAGACTATGTCCTGAACTCCAGGTACAAACTTTGTCATATGATTCATTATGGAAAATGAGGTGAAAAAAATGATACCGCATATGACCTAAAGTGACTATTAAGGATGAGACACACCCAATAAAACAATAAAATTCGGGAATAGTGTATGCCTGATTGGTTATCTGTCATATGTGAACATTTGGCGCGTAATATAACATAGCCCGTCATTCGGAAATAACATGGAACCCCCCAAACTCCCCTTCCCAACCGTTGAAACCGTTGCAACCAAACGTATTGTGCGATAAGGCAGTTTGGATGGTAGGAGTTAAGTATATAGTTACTTTGTGATCAACAGAGATTGCTCTAGCGCATTGAACATACCTGGGAAACGTAGAGAACAGCAGATTGTAATCGTCCACAACCTCTAGGAAGACTTCCAGATCTCATAAGAGCTGCCCAGACGGAATGGGACCTTCATCCGGAAGATGACATCAACACAATGATTAAAAGCATGCCGCGGCGTGTTAGGGACTTGCGCAATGCACATGGAGGCCATACACGGTACTAAGCTGCACTAGGAAGGAAGAAACCCTCCCTAGTCAGAGACACCGTTACTGTTTTTGGTGTTTATTTGTCTGTGGTATTGGGACAATGTTTTTTTTGTTAGAAACACTTTGAATTTCACGTTCTGTATCGTTACCACCGGTAACGTCTAATTGCTATACATTCTTTTATGCGTATTGCATACTTTTTTGCTTTCTTTGTGTATATTCCAAACTTTTTGTGATGTGTTTACTTANTTGTTAGAAACACTTTGAATTTCACGTTCTGTATCGTTACCACCGGTAACGTCTAATTGCTACACATTCTTTTATGCGTATTGCATACTTTTTTGCTTTCTTTGTGTATATTCCAAACTTTTTGTGATGTGTTTACTTATTTTTAATGGTATTTTTAAAAAAAAACTTTAAAATAAGTGGTGTGTACACGTTGAAAGTAGCAAATGGTTTGCTAAATGGTTAAACTGTTATGTTATATTGATCAGCTTATATTAATTTATATTATTAGTTAAAATATGTCGGATGACTACAATTTGCAAGTATTTACGGATAACGGATTCTAGCAATTATTCGATTACATAAGTTCCGTAAGGGCTATCGTACGTTATATATTACGTTATATATTAAGTAAGTGCTAGGGGAGAGGCGGGTAGCCCCGGCAACATAAATAAAACTCATGACATGTTGACAATCAACAGAATAAAATCTCTATTTTATACTTGGATGGAAATACAACACATCTCTCACATTTATAATTAAGTAACAATCTGATAGGTTCATTATCTTAGCTTATATACAGTCTTGAAATCAGGCTTCAATTTTCAGTGGATACATTTTTGGAAGGGTAGCCCCGGACATTGACCAAACCTTACATACATCACAAAAGTAGTATTCCTCCGAAGGGTCAATGTCCACACACGCTTCGTGCGCCCAGTCTTCGCACTTATGACACTAGATCCAGTCTTCTTGGAACGTTTCTCCGCAAATGATGCATTCTGTATCCTGGTTTCTTTCTTGCTGAACCAAAATTTGAATCTTATATCTCTCACCTGCTTCTCTCATAGATGTTTTTTCCTGGACATATAGCATAGCCTGTTTCATTTTATTTTCATCCTAATTTCCTCTGTGTGTAATTCTTCCCTTGACTTTTGGCAATTTTGAAGTGATTCTGCAAAATACAACCACATTTTACACACTTGCTTTAACATTACATTACAATAACCAAACATTTCTCCATCCAAAAATGTCCGGGGTTACCCAACAACATCGTGTCCGGTGGTACCCGACCGCCATATTATATGTTATTATTTAATATCAACAATGTCAATAAAGATAACCTAAATGATTAACCTTACTTATACACTTGAATCAATATCTCAAAGGATAATCAATAAATAATGGGGAAGGACTTACATTTTATAAACAATAACTGAGTTTAAAATGTAAACGGCGCACATTACAATATAGGCACAGGTAAATGAACGATTGCAACGTGTTGTTCGCTCGGCGGTCGCGTCCGGGTTGATTCGATTATACGGCTAAATGGCGCTGCGGTCGTTGTGGCGTGTTATTTTTTTACCTATGTGCGCGGGATCGTTTGAAACTACCACTGGCCGGGGATACCCGTGCCCGACTCTCCCCTATACATACACTTGCTTTTAAGGCCGCTAGTCACAAAAGTTTTATTTTTTTTCATCGTGGCGCTAAAAACCATTTAACTTGTACACATTATTTGTAAGTACCCTTTCCTAGCATAATATTCTTTTTAAATCACAGTTTTTGAATGATGGCATATAAAAATTTAAATTTTAGTGTTTTTGGAAACTACAAATAAAATTAAAGAAAACTTTTACAGAAAATTTAACCAGAATGACTCAAATGTTATGACTTAATTCATTTTATGATACGCTTATCAATATTTATTTTAGAAAAATCATAGACTGCTACAAATTATAAACATGCGTAATTTTTTTTTATTATAAGCAGTTATTAAAAATTGCGAAAATATTTCACAGCGTGATTTTTAAGATTTCTTGAAGTAACTCGTGATATAATTTCGGTAAGTCCAAAAAAACACTGAAATTATTATTTTGATATGCTATTACGTAAAAAATATACTGTCTAAATTTTTAGGCAAGGAATTTATGCACAGAAGATATTACGGAGATACTTACTTGTAAGTAATGTATACAAGTTAAGTGGTATTTCGTACAAATATAAAATAATGATTTTTTTAGTGATTAGCACTCTCAAAGATTACTACACTTCACCTAACCAAATTTTAATATACATAAAACAAAAGACGTCAACTGAAAACCAACAACTCAATTTAAATAAAGGTCATATAACAGTTTGATTACACGATTTTGACAGACTAATGGTAACTGCAGGTAGAAAGCGAGTCAGTGCTGCGGACATTCGCAGAGGACAAAATTCAGCCAACATCATTTCAAGTTTTAAGTTTATTACATGTTCTTATGAGTGAAGTTCTAATACACTGAAGAGCCAAAAAAAAAACTGGTACACCTGCCTAATATCGTGTAGGGCCCCCCGAGCACGCAGAAGTGCCGCAAGACGACGTGGCATCGACTCGACTAATGTCTGAAGGTATGCAGGAGGCAATTCACACCCATGAATCCTGCACGGCAGTCCACAAATCCAATCTGCGCCAATTTGAGAAAGGGTTGCACGTCTGTCACGTTTAATGATTCTCGTCAGTCGTCGTTTGTCCCGTTGTTTCACGATCTTTTTCTGGCCGCAGCAATGTCGAAATTGTGATGTTTTACCGGATTCCCGATATTCACGGTACACTCGTGAAATGGTCGTACGCAAACATCCAAATGTTATCGCTACCTCGGAGATGCTATGTCCCATCTCTCGTGCGCCGACTATAGCCACGTTCAAACTCACTTAAATCTTGATAACCTGCCATTGTAGCAGCAGTAACCGATCTAGCTGCCGACCGCATCGCGTTACTCTGATTGGTTTCATACCTCTGTTATTTGCATACGCACGCCTATATCAGTTTTTTTGGCTCTTCAGTGTAATTGGCTGAACTGGACTAGAACCAAGAGCCCGTATCACTGTGAATGTGCGTGCGTGAACACAAGAGTGAAGACTATGACAAACACGCAACTATAACAACAAAAATGAAAGTGTCAATTACTTTATATAATTTTACGTATTAAGTATTTTATGATATGGTGTACTAGCATGACAAAAACAGGTATAGCGTTTACAACACTGACATACACTCATTGACACTAAAATTGGCGAACCGTTTAATTCAGGCGAAATTTTGTTAGTGCGACGGTACAACCAAAATAAAGTATTATTTACAGTATCATTGGATCAGGAGACTAGTACTTCCACCTGCGCCTCAGAAGGGCGTTTTTGTAGCTCGTGAGAAGTACTCGCCTCTGAATAAATTTGCCGATACGATCGGGCATGGAATAAAACAAACTTCGCATGTTATGTTGAGGCATATTTCAGCACAGATGTTNAAAATTGGCGCACCGTTTAATTCAGGCGAAATTTTGTTAGTGCGACGGTACAACCAAAATAAAGTATTATTTACAGCATCATTGGATCAGGAGACTAGTACTTCCACCTGCGCCTCAGAAGGGCGTTTTTGTAGCTCGTGAGAAGTACTCGCCTCTGAATACATTTGCCGATACGATCGGGCATGGAATAAAACAAACTTCGCATGTTATGTTGAGGCATATTTCAGCACAGATGTTNCATTTGCCGATACGATCGGGCATGGAATAAAACAAACTTCGCATGTTATGTTGAGGCATATTTCAGCACAGATGTTGCAAATTAAACTCAGAACTACCAGCTCTTTGACATGGAGAAAGATGACTTTCCAGCTGACTGTACAAATGTCCGATGGACGACAAATAAGGTGAACGGGCAAGATACGGAAGTGTTGAAACATGATGTAAACACTTCTGAGGAACCAGAATTGTGTGTTTTTAAGAGTTACCTCGCAGGAAATTGATTCTTGAACCTCAGTCAAGAAAGGCAGCACAAATGTCCATAACATCTCAATGTACCGCTGTGCATTCAATAACCCTGTTATAACTACTAGTAGCCAACTACGATAATTTTTTATTGCTCCCTAGATCATCATGCCAGAACCAAGGAACGTGGTCTGTTGTAAAGTGAGGCTGATATTCTTGCAGGTCCTCCAAACTGCTAAAGACAACATTTCTCTAGTCCGTAGCATTCCACGTTGGTCTTTACTAGCACAAATGAGACAAAGGCTACTTTGTTTAGGTATTAATACCAGAATCTGTAAAGGTCGTCGGAATAGTAGACTCGTCGGTGCTAGGGGTCTAGAAACACTTTTGATATATATATGTTGTTCTAATGAAATTGCCGCTCGATAGCGGACAATGAAGGCACTGACATTGTCCGTGTCTGTCTCCCAATTAAACGGCCCTCCCTCCTGATGGTTTACCGCGATCGTCAAGAACCATCCACCATGTATGGGTACCTTCACGTGTACAGAGCTCCCAACACAATCTGACCATGAATTCCAAATAGCCCAAAAAATGACCGAAAATTAGGCGAGCCGTCCACCATAACTCTTAAAGCCCTGTAAACCATCCTCTCTCGTTCTCCATTAGTGGTTCTTATGGCTGTCTCACACGTTACACATTTATCATGCCTTTAACCTACGTGCATGAACTATCACATGAAACTTTAATATAGGCTGTTCGTGCTAAAGTGAGCACTTCTGAGGCCCTAGTTGCTTTTTCCTTGCAGCCATTTTTTTCTTTTAACCAACTTTTAAAATAAATATTGCCATGTAAGTAATAAACACAGCATACATATTCCACTTCAATCTAACGTTTAACGTCTAAGACTAAAATAAAATATATTTATTGACTATTATTCCAAATGAGAGGGCTTTCAAAAGTGCTCACTTTACCGTGAATAGCCTATAGCTTGCTTACCATCCATCAATGCATGGGCGCACCTGATGGGAGGCATGGAGATACACGTAAACCCAACCCCCCTCCACATCAAACTAAAGGTTTTCTTAGGAGGGGGAGGATCCTCTAAAAATGAATAACTTCGATTCCATTTCAAAAACCGCTTACGAAACGACTGCTGCCTGTTGATAATGGTTTGCGTTGAACTATAATGTATTCTACAAAAATTTCAGTGAATCGAAAGTAATGNGACTGCTGCCTGTTGATAATGGTTTGCGTTGAACTATAATGTATTCTACAAAAATTTCAGTGAATCGAAAGTAATGAATAGTGGAGTAGATCTATTCGGTTTGAAAACAACGCATACTTATATTTCCTTCACACGGCAAAGCGGAGGGATAACAGCACAGCCGGAATGATAACTGTATGCACGTTGTGGTCGTTTAACTAAGCCCGTAATGACGGTAACAATACCTACACAGCTGACATAAACCTTGATCAAATACACGAAAGAAAATAAGAAATGACGCCACACAAACAAGTTATTGTGGGAGTAGCTCTCAGTATCACGGATCAGTAAAGGAACATTCCAATTTTTCATGGAAAAATTTAAAACAAATTATTATTCATAACAAGTTCGTTATAAATGGGCCTACTCCGCTGTAATCATATTATTTTTGTTATTAGGAATATGGGATTATACTTTTTAAAACAGTCTACATCATAAATATGTTCATAATATATAGACTTTTTGTAATACATTTAATAAACCGTATTTTTATAAATACGTATGTCCTACCCAAAGATTAACTGCCACACACGCCGAAGCATTAAAGTTTACCTATTTACGAACGTTCATGGTTACAGAATAATTTTTTCAGGGCGCACAAATTATTATGGCAGTAGGAATAAAATTAATTCATGATTAAGATGTAAAATATTAAATTAATATTCTTTAAACTACAGTAATTCATTCTATAATAAGTTAAAGTTAGATTTATCGGCGTATAATTATCCTTAAATTCTCAGGACAGCATGTGAGTTTTTGCTAATATAGCAACATTTTTCACTGAACTAAAGCCAAATCTTCGTATTTTGAACAAAAAAATTAAAAATACGTATGCTACATTTCCAAACTAAAAATTACTACAAGATAACTATACAATTAATGCACTATCCAAAGCACAATACTTCGCAGTAACTTCTAAATTGTCACTGTGGAGCTTCATCATCCACTGCAGCGCGAATTAAAAGAGTGAACGGATAGCATCACTAAGAAACTGTCCAGCGTGAATTGCCAAGTTAAACTTAACACTCGCTCTCTTCTGGTGGCAAAATGCGCAGTTACGACGGACAGCAATTTACGGACGGGCTTTCCCGTTTCACTCGCCCTTTCATTCCGCCGTTGCTCCATATAAATTTAATTTCACCCTCACCGGCGCTCAACGCCTTGGTGTTAAGAGGAGTATGNGACTGCTGCCTGTTGATAATGGTTTGCGTTGAACTATAATGTATTCTACAAAAATTTCAGTGAATCGAAAGTAATGGATAGTGGAGTAGATCTATTCGGTTTGCAAACAACGCATACTTATATTTCCTTCACACGGCAAAGCGGAGGGATAACATGCACAGCTGGAATGATAACTGTATGCACGTTGTGGTCGTTTAACTAAGCCCGTAATGACGGTAACAATACCTACACAGCTGACATAAACCTTGATCAAATACACGAAAGAAAATAAGAAATGACGCCATACAAACAAGTTATTGTGGGAGTGGCTCTCAGCATCACGGATCAGTAAGGGAACATTCAAATGTTTCATAGAAAAATTTAAAACAAATTATTATTCAATACAAGTTTGTTATAAATAGGCCTACTCTGTTGTAACAATATTTTATTTATTATTGGGAATATGGGATTATACTTTTTAAAACAGTCTACATCATAAATATGTTCATAATATATAGACTTTTTGTAATACATTTGATACCAACCGTATTTTTATAAATACGTATGTCCTACCCAAAGATTAACTGTCACTCACGCAGAAGCATTAAAGTTTACCTATTTACGAACGTTCATGGTTACAGAATAATTTTTACAGGGCACACAATTTAATATGGCGGTAGGAATAAAATTAATTCATGATTAAGATGTAAAATATTAAATTAATATTCTTTAAACTACAGTAATTCATTCTATAATAAGTTAAAGTTAGATTTATCGGCGTATAATTATCCTTAAATTCTCAGGACAGCATGTGAGTTTTTGCTAATATAGCAACATTTTTCACTGAACTAAAGCCAAATCTTCGTATTTTGAACAAAAAAATTAAAAATACGTATGCTACATTTCCAAACTAAAAATTACTACAAGATAACTATACAATTAATGCACTATCCAAAGCACAATACTTCGCAGTAGCTTCTAAATTGTCTCTGTGGAGCTTCATCATCCACTGCAGCGCGAATTAAAAGAGTGAACGGATAGCATCTCTAAGAAACTGTGCAGCGTGAATTGCCAACTTAACACTCGCTCTCTTCTGGTGGCAAAATGCGCAGTTACGACGGACAGCAATTTGCAAATTGATGTCCCTAAATACGCGCAGTTTCCTACGAACGCCAAAATGTTTGCAGCAACAGCTTAGAGATGCATCTCTAGTATAAATCACAGCTGAACACACAGGGAGTTTAGAAATTACTAAAAACTCCGAGTGTGTGGTGTAAGGTGTGGTTCTTTTTCAATAGAGGATTGCTTTCTCTGCTGTAAGCTGTTGGGTACGGGTCAAATTCAGTGGCGACAAGTAATTGATTTGGACGTTCTAAACTCGAGTAAACTTGGCCTGGCACTCGACGGTCGCCTTCCGAAAATGAGGTATTTTGCTGGCCAGCTTGTGGCCTGCCACTGCTTAATGGCGTTGATGCAGCCATTCTGAGGGGTGTCGGGAGCCGCGGTTGTTTGGTAGTCAGAATACTTGCCACCCAACAAGGCACAGAGGGTTCGATTCCCGGCGAGGTCACCCGGATTTTCCCGTTTCACTCGCCCTTTCATTCCGCCGTTGCTCCATATAAATTTAATTTCACCCTCACCGGCGCTCAACGCCTTGGTGTTAAGAGGAGTATGTACTAATTTATTTCCTGCGAAATAGTTGTTTGCGCGTACACGTGTATCTCAGTAAACAAATGTTACGAGAATACAACTATTACCCGGAAAATTTAAAAATAAAAATTACGTAATACCGTATAGTTTTTATTTTATCATATTAAATGTAGACAAAGAGAAAAAAAATTGCAGAATGGACGAATAATCGCATTTTTAGGTCATTCCTGCGTAGTTCCCTTCAAAGGTAGGATAAAAGTACAGATATACGTCCATAGTTAAATCTATGGGCTTTCATGGCGTGTAATGAAGGCCCGCTGTTTCCGATCTATTTTCGAACAGCACAGTGCAACAGCGGAAACGTCGCAAGACAGTTCAGCGTTTTATCGCGTAGGGGCGAGGAGGAACTAGGCGCCCGTGTTATTGTGTCACCCTTTATCGCTCCTTCGCTTCTGGGTCTTGAACGCGCAAAACAGCTTCAGGTACACACGAGCCTTAAGAGTCTACCGGAACCTCTCAACTCATCTCAACTACGAGAGCTCTCCGTCAACGATCACAAAGAACGCTGAACTTCTTTCAAGGTCCTCGATGCCGCGAACGCTAGTGTCGCGAGAGGCCAAGAGGGCCGGATCGATGAGGGAATGATGCAGTCTAAATTTCAATCAGTGAGAATTGAGCCAAATCAGCGAAAATTGCACAACTGATAATCAGAGCCAGATAACTAATTAATGTAGTGGTTTAATTTCACTTATTTACTTTTGATTCCCACTGGATATCAAGAATTACACTGCTATAAGTCACTTGTTCCCAGTTAATTTGCTTGGTTCGCCGGTCAGCAGCAGCTAGCCAATTGACTTTCAGATAATGTTATTTCACTGGTTGATATCACTGATTCGGACTTAAAAGAGTGTGGCAGTCAACCTCTGCAATGACTTACTCAGTTTACGAGAACAGAATATGTAGTCGCGTGATTCGGAACACACCATGTTACCATATTCATGGATATATCGTCGTCTTTAGTCTTTCTACGCCTAACTATCTGACGAAAACGCAGATTTAATTTCNCGCCGGTCAGCAGCAGCTAGCCAATTGACTTTCAGATAATGTTATTTCACTGGTTGATATCACTGATTCGGACTTAAGAGTGTGGCAGTCAACCTCTGCAATGACTTACTCAGTTTACGAGAACAGAATATGTAGTCGCGTGATTCGGAACACACCATGTTACCATATTCATGGATGTATCGTCGTCTTTAGTCTTTCTACGCCTAACTATCTGACGAAAACGCAGATTTAATTTTTAACTTTCCATTTTGAGTGGCAGTACCGTGCCTGCAAAATCCTGGGGGTGGTCCAAAACTAGAGTATGGACGACANTTAACTTTCCATTTTGAGTGGCAGTACCGTGCCTGCAAAATCCTGGGGGTGGTCCAAAACTAGAGTATGGACGACATTGAAATGATTAGTGACGGCACCGTTTGTAATTGAGCTACGTTTCTTTTCAACACACGGCCCATAATCTACCACGTTCAAATATATCCACATAAATGTAAAACTAGGGCGAAAATCTTAACAGTTTTGTACTGTCGTTTTAAAATGTCACTCAAAATAAGTAAATCAGTTATCAGCCATTTATCAGCATAATTTCTAGCATGATACGATTTGTAGGCTGTTCGCGGTTATTTCTGTCCATATTGCATCCTTCTGTCATACGTAAACGTTTATTGGCATGGACCATGGACCCGATCTCTTAGTTCATTCGCCGATCAGGCGAAATTGTGAAATTGCTAGTAACGGATATATGTTACCAATACGCTGATTCTTACTTTTGTGTGCAGAAAACCACCATAAACTTAATAAAATAAAGGCTGAATCAACAGTTTTTAAAAGTCCCACTTTAAATAAGATGTTTAGACGTGGAATTATTTTTCCTACGCCACTGCCAACGTTGCAAGAAGTACTTCAGGTGATGTTTACGGTAAAATATATGCAGATGCGGGCAGGGACATTTTTCAAAGGTTGATTTCAAAAGTGCTTACCTACATCCTGTTCGCAGTTATCTCAAATATTTTGAAGTCAACATTTGAAATTAAAATTTCTACCCTTTTCTGCNTACCTACATCCTGTTCGCAGTTATCTCAAATATTTTGAAGTCAACATTTGAAATTAAAATTTCTACCCTTTTCTGCTTATACTTTAACGTAAAAACTAACAGAAATACTCGTAATAAAGTTGGCAACAAATCAGTAAAAGTTGTTCCATATATTAATATCGAATAAAAAGTGTGGTGTTTAAATATGCGAACACTGAATATCTTTAGTTAAGAATTGGCATATTATCAACATTACTTACATTTCGAACAAGTTCGCACTTACGCTGGATTAACGCATGAATAAAGTGACAGAATCAAGGCATTGATAATTTTTACACATAGAGGAAGGATACAGAATGAGAATAAAATGCAACATAAGACTGTGCACTACATAAATTAAGGCTTCACTTGTTTACGAAATCCTACAGATATTTGGAAGCCAAAATTGAGAAACTAAAAAACGGCAACCTTTAATAACAGTGTTTGCCAACTTAATAGAATAATATTTTATTATAGTCATGTATTCTTTTAGCATGATATGCTGTGCCGCAAAGAAATGTATTAATGTACATTGTCTTTCAGGCGAATTATTTTGATATTAAAGTTGACAACTATTACTGCCTGTAATTGCTCTTTCTTAGCTTACCTATATTGGCTACCAGAAACCTATGAATTCCAGTTAGCGTATTTATCATTAATTTATGCCAATGCGTTATTAAGCAGGACTTTTAAATTGCTCAACGTACCGCCAGCATCCTAGAACCGTGAACTAGCTATATAATATACACATTGCACTAAAAATAACCTACAGTTACAATAAACACGTCAAACTGAAAAAAAAAACGTTTTATAGCGACCAAGCAAACAAGTTGAGTCTACAAAATTCTTTTGTCAGCATAAATATTACAAAATACTTGGTGGCATCACAAACATTTTTTAGCCATTTCAATATTTGTGTTACTATGCCAACTATAACACTACCTAGTGCAGCTTTAATACATAGGCTCAACGACAGCAAGGTCGTGGGAAAATCAGCCTAAACCCTTAAATAACGATTGCATGTAGATGATATCAGACGAACGTTGAAGACAGAAATCAGCATGGCCGAGGCAGGAATCCAATTCAGGTCCTCTCGAACAAGATATCAGTGTGTTACCACTGCAATTCCTCACTCGGTGTTAAAATTTTTGAATTTAACATTAAGAAACTGCAAATCTAACAAGTGGCACACACCCCAAGGCCTGAAAACTTCACCTTACGGAAAGTTTATATTCTGGAATCATATGCGTGTGACATTCGCTCACTTCCAACGAAGGGATCAAGTAATCCAAAACCAAATTCTTAAGAATATATACCTAATTAATTCGTTAGAAATCTGTTGCAAGGAGACGAACACGAACTAATATGGAGATGAGCCACTTGCGAGGAATATGACGGAAGAAGTTTTGCAGTCGCAGCAAAATGTTTTGCTCTGGACGACACGAATGCTTATTGCTGCAAATGAAGTATCTGTTGGCAGCCAATAAGTATNCAGCAAAATGTTTTGCTCTGGACGACACGAATGCTTATTGCTGCAAATGAAGTATCTGTTGGCAGCCAATAAGTATCTTTTCAATAAACATATATATATATTAGTGATCACTAAGTGACTTAAGTGTTTGTCAATGTACGTGGTATTGTGCACTGCAATCTGTTTTTTTTACCAGCAACGAAATTTCGCCTTGGAAATCATCAACCAAACAGTTTTTCTAATCTCAAACAAACCTGTTCTTTTAGTATAAGGCAGAAATTCTGCGGCATGTAGTTGGTGGTAAATCATGATTAAATACTAGTGTTAAGGTTTATNTACCTACATCCTGTTCGCAGTTATCTCAAATATTTTGAAGTCAACATTTGAAATTAAAATTTCTACCCTTTTCTGCACATACTTTAACGTAAAAACGAACAGAAATACTCGTAATAAAGTTGGCAACAAATCAGTAAAAGTTGTTCGATATATTAATATCGAATAAAAAGTGTGGTGTTTAAATATGCGAACACTGAATATCTTTAGTTAAGAATTGGCATATTATCAACATTACTTACATTTCGAACAAGTTCGCACTTACGCTGGATTAACGCATGAATAAAGTGACAGGATCAAGGCATTGGTAATTTTTACACATAGAGGAAGGATACTGAATGAGAATAAAATGCAACTTAAGACTGTGCACTACATAAATTAAGGCTTCACTTGTTTACGAAATCCTACAGATATTTGGAAGCCAATATTGAGAAACTAAAAAACGGCAACCTTTAATAACAGTGTTTGCCAACTTAATAGAATAATATTTTATTACAGTAATGTATTCTTTTAGCATGATATGCTGTGCCGCAAAGAAATGCATTAATGTACATTGTCTTTCAGGCGAATTATTTTGATATTAAAGTTGACAACTATTACTGCCTGTAATTGCTCTTTCTTAGCTTACCTATATTGGCTACCAGAAACCTATGAATTCCAGTTATCGTATTTAGCATTAATTTATGTCAATGTCTTATTAAGCAGGACTTTTAAACTACTCAAGGTACCTCCAGCATCCTAGAACCGTGAACTAGCTATAATATACACATTTCACTAAAAATAACCTATAGTTATAATAAACACGTTACACTGAAAAAAAAAACGTTTTATGGCGACCAAGCAAACAAGTTGAGTCCACAAAATTCTTTCGTCAGCATAAATATTACAAAATACTTGGTGGCATCAAAAACATTTTTTAGCCATTTCAATATTTGTGTTGCGATGCCAACTGTAACACTGCCTAGTGTAGCTTTAATACGTAGGTGTGGTTCAACGGCTCGACGACAGCAAGGTCGCGGGGAAATCAGCCTAAACCCTTAAATAACGATTGCATGTAGACGATATCAGACGAACGTTGAAGACCGAAATCAGCATGGCCGAGCCAGGAATCCAATTCAGGTCCTCTCGAACAAGATATCAGTGTGTTACCACTGCAATTCCTCGCTCGGCGTTACAATTTTTGAATTTAACATTAACAAACTGCAAATATAACAAGTGGCACACACCCCAAGGCCTGAAAACTTCACCTTACGGAAAGTTTATATTCTGGAATCATTTGCGTGTGACATTCGCTCACTTCCAACGAAGGGATCAAGTAATCGAAAACCAAATTCTTAAGAATATATACCTAATTAATTCGTTAGAAATCTGTTGCAAGGAGACGAACACGAACTAATATGGAGATGAGCCACTTGCGAGGAATATGACGGAAGAAGTTTTGCAGTCGCAGCAAAATGTTTTGCTCTGGACGACACGAATGCTTATTGCTGCAAATGAAGTATCTGTTGGCAGCCAATAAGTATATTTTCAATAAACATATATATATTAGTGAGCACTAAGTGGCTTAAGTATTTGTCAATGTACGTGGTATTGTGCACCGCAATCTGTTTTTTTTTTTACCAGCAACGAAATTTCGCCTTGGAAATCATCAACCAAAGAGTTTTTCTAATCTCAAACAAACCTGTTCTTTTAGTATAAGGCAGAAATTCTGCGGCATGTAGTTGGTGGTAAATCATGATTAAATACTAGTGTTAAGGTTTATTCTACTCAAGTTAGGGACAAAACAAGATTTATTATAGGAGAGTTTGGAATAGGGAAAATTACCGCCGCAAGGTACGCTTTTGTTGCAAATAGGTCACTTTTAAGCCAGCGGTATATGGATAAATTATATTTATTTGTTTGTAAAAGTTTATGTTTGGCCGGAACTGTGGTTTATACATCCGCCTGCCAAAATTTTGAGTATAAAATTTATTTTGTAACTATTATTAATGCTTGTAATTTTCTACACTCCCGTAGGGAAACTTTTTTTTCCTACTCAGTTGTAATTTAAATTAATTAATTGTGTAATCCAATGTGTTGCTAAATCCAGTTTTACGACAGTAAATAAAAACGTCTGTGGACATATTTTATTATATTTACACTCTAGGGATGAAAAATAATTTATTTGTTACGCAGGTTCTAACAAAATACAAATCGGAAGATCTTACACAATAATATTTCACCTAGGTGAACCGGGTTCGATTCCCGGCGGGGTCGCTCCCGGATTTCCACATATGGGGATAGTGCCGGACGATGCTGCTGGTCAGCGGGTTTTCTCGAGGGTATCCCGTTTTCCCCGCCTTTGCTTTCCGGTGCTACTCCATACTCACCTCACTTCATCCTCATCGGCTCTCACGACCTCGATGTTAAGAGCCGCCCAAAACTCTCCTCTACACTCCACAATTATATTTATTTTATCGAAATTGCAAATATCCTACTTACTTACATACAAATCGGAAAAATCCTGTATAAATGCGACACCAGTGCACTCTGGCGGCGAAAATTTCTATTTGCCAAGCTAAAGGCATCGAGCTTCCCAATCTGAGTAGAATAAATCTTACTATAAGCTGTTCACGGTAAAGTGAGCATTTTTGAGGCCCTAGTTACTTTTTTCCTATCAGCCATTTTGTATCCTTCCACCACTTTTTAAAATAAATATTGCTATGTAAGTCATAAACACAGTGTTTATAATTCGCCGGACTGTAAAATCGACTATTTTCAGAAAAAAAAACAGTGGTCGGCTCTAAATACTGATGATGACTGTGTGACCCTTACAAAGGAAAGTAAAATTTATATTGAGGATGAAACAAGAAGTGAAGACGATATTGAACACAGTATTGACGATAATGACTATGAAGACAGTGCTGATGAAGTATCTGATGAGAAGGATGATGATTCTCTAGATATTCCCACACATTTCACCAACGAGTTTCCTTCTACAAGTGGCTTGAAGAAGGTAGAAGGTTTCATAAACGCTTGTCACATATTTCCCGAAGACCCAAATAAACTTGTTGATAGACTTTTATATTTGATTGACCTATAAAAACGCGGGCATCTCTCATGATTTGTTGAGATATCTTCAATCGTCGATGAACTGAACAATCGGGGTTATATCAGATGAGACTGTTGGCTACTAACCATGATCTGCAAACATCTGGGAAATGTAAAGATGAAATTTTCAAAATTATTAGAAAGGATTAATGTATATAGTAAGTAAATAAATTAAAATTGATGTATATAGCAATGCGTGTTTAATTTCTTATACAGTCCTTTCGGATTCTCTGAAAGACTTATTAATTCGGTGGTGTTTGAGAGTTTGTTTAAAATCAAATGTATGTGAGTGCATGCAGTAGGAGGGCTTTAGTTCGATTTAATGTATTATTCATGTCTTACTCGAGTTGTTTAAAATCGATTGAGTTCTATATGGCAAACGAATGAAATGAGGGGGATATTTTTGAGGAATGTTTTGCAACTAGTTGGTTGGCCTGGTCAGTTAGTCTGGTAAGTTAGTATAACCCTCTGGTATGGACGGCTCTGGTAGAAATGATTTGCAAAGATTCTGCGAAAAGGTTAGCTATGAGACTCTTCTTATTAGGAGACTTATTTTTTAGATATTCCATCATCATCATCATTTGATTGTATAGGTGGGTGGTATAGCAGGTTGGTCTTGTCGGTTAATCTAGCCAGTTTTGCAGGAACTGTTCTCATCAGGAGTTAATCTTGGGCTAAGTCGGTTTCGCAAGGAACCAGTCTTGTTTGGTGTCGGTCTTGTTTGGTGTCGGTCTTGTTTGGTATCGGTCTTGTTTTGTGTCGGTCTTGTTTGGTGTCGGTCTTGTTTGGTGTCGGTCTTGTTTGGTGTTGGTCTTGTTTGGTGTTGGTCTTGTGTGCAATCGGTAGTTAACTAGTAGTGTTAGTCGGTACGGTGCCCCTTGATGTGACCAGCTAGTAATTGACAATTGTATGATGGACTGTGATTTTTATCTCGATTTTTGAAGTTTAATATTATTGGGGCAACGTAAAGGCCGACAACCAATATGGTGGCTAAATCGAGAGCACCTCTGGCAACTAAATCGGTAATTAATACACTAGCATCACCTACGTGTTAAAAATTAAAACATATGACAAACGAAAAAACCAATATGGTGAGTGGAGTGCATTCGACAGAATGAACAAAGTGAGTGGGTAGTGGAGGGGGATGTTAATACAATGTGATTGATTAGAGGTAGGTCAGTCGTCAGCTGGACGTGGTTCTGTGGGAGACCTCTGGAAATATAAGTTTTTAAAACTAATTAAAAAAATATTTTAATAAAATAGGTTGTAATAACATTTTATACTCATTTATTATAAATTCTTAGGACATGTTTCAGATTTTAACAAATTTTTGTGTTCAATGTTAAATGTCACTGGGTCAAGGTCAAAGGTCAAGGTAATCTGAATCCAATATGGCCGAAGAATTAAGTAACATAATATACTCGCTGAATTTTATGAATTTATACAATTTTTACCATTTTTCTTGAGTTTTTACTTTAAGGCCATCCAAGTTCATGGTTATGTGGTCAAGTTAATAGGTCAAGGCAATGTCACCGGGGTACAATATGGTGGTTGGGTGATGTCATAACGTGGTGGCTGGTTGGTTCCAGTCCTTCGTCCACCCTAAACCAAAATATTAAAAATTTTAATTTTATAATTTTTAAAAATACATTTTTTAAATAATTTTTTATAAATATTTTTGAATTTTTGAAAATTTTTGGGAATTTTTGGGTTTAATATCAAAGGTCAAGGTCAGCTGGATTCAATATGGCGGACAAGATTGCTGACAGAAACAAGATGGCTGACAGAAACAAAATGGCTGACAGAAACAAAATGGCTGACAGAAACAAGATGGCTGACAGAACCAAGATGGCTGATGGTTAGTTCTGACTGGACCCTGGACACCTTGTATCGATTTGGCATACTATATGCCTATAAAATCCAATATGGCCGCCACTGCTCTGCCCTTGAAAACGATCCCCCCAAATCCGTACGATGGATCGAAAATTCCGTATTTGCAGTTGGGGGGGGGTGCTTTTTTGAGGAAAAACTGAATTTTTAAGCGAAAAAAGGTACATATTGAGGGTAAAAAGGGAAATTTTAATAAAATTAGGGAAATTTAGGAGGGAAATGGTCGCTTTTAAAGGAAAAATATTTACATTTATGGGGAAAATAGGCCGCCGTGGGACCGGAATGACAGAGCATGAACAGCTCCTATCTTCGAACCCCCATTCCCCTGTCCCAGACTTCCCATAATCATTCTACTAAAATTATATATACACACTGTTTTAGTTTGTATATTTTATTGTTTTTTTGTTACTTTTCTCATAACCAGCTCTAGCAATGGAGGAAGTCCAAGGAATTTCTGAGTCGAACTCAAATATACCACTGCCGCCAAACTTCAGAAACATTATTGATGAAATAATGGATTGTGGATGTAGTAATTTATATTAGCTACTAGTTAAAAAATATAAAATTACATTTCACAAACACCAGGCGAAGAATTGTTCTTACTATGATACATGCACATATGATAACTATCACAAACACTTGGTAAGTATATCGGGCAGCTGGCAATGGGTACAGTATCCTTCATCGGACCAAAGAAATTCGTTGTTCCATTCACTGCCTAGCCTACAAAGAGAATTTTATCGTCAAACAATTAGGCCACGTCACCAAAAAGATCATCAATTTCCACAACCAGGAAAATTAATAGTAAAAAGCAAATTGGTAGCTTTTCTTCAGCACAGTTTGTGAATACCTTCAGATTTGTGACCTGCAGTCAGGCTTCTCTGTCCTAAAATTTGCTTATATCAAAAATGTAGTAGCACGCAAAAACCCTTCAATCCTGAATTCTTACGTCTGGCCACGAGGGAAAGAATGTCTCTATATGATTATACATACGAACGAGAGAAAATAGACGAGCCACAGCTGCACCTGCAAGAAGAATTACACAGCAGACTGAAGGACTCAGACTTCAGCGATGAAGACTACGTTCATACCTAGACTTTGCGGGATAAGTACTGCTGTTGCTGCCGCTGCTGGACGAGTGTATTAACTTTTACCTGAAGACCATGTCTGAAGTGTATGTGAACTTCAGCGGCATGCGCATTCAAATGTACAAGCTCGAATGTCCGTACTATGTCAGGGCCATGGAGTTTGCCTTCGACGCCATGCCGTGAACGATGGGCATCAAACTGGAGCTGCTGCAGGACTACGAGATGCACGTGAGTCTCTGTGGAACGGATCGTGGTGCGATGGCACAGAGCTAGCTTATTAACAGAGTACCCTCACATTTGGCTTGCAAGAATAATATGGAAGGCCACCTTAACTTTTACAAAGCAGTTTAATTTTTTTTCGTAGTTGTGGCCTTATTGTTTTGGTGGTGTATGCCATATCTCTGGAACCATTGAACCCTAAAAAAAACTTGATATTGTGAACTGCCTACTGTGCGTGCTAAATTTTCTAACTAACACAACCAAAAATATCTTAGTGCCTATTCTAGTAATCACCATGCAATCTGGTGAAAATTCCTTGTACTGATTATTTTTTAACGGCAAGTCCTGTCCTCTAAGGTTTTAATAACCTCAACAAAATCAACTGGATTTATACGTGCAGATGAAAATATGCCAGTTACCTAGTTCTTACTAAATTAATGAGTGGTATAAAATGCAGAGTTTTTGATGTAGATTTAAAAGGTGTATAGACTATTCACTGTAAAGTGAGCACTTTTGAAAGTCCTCTCATTTAGAATAACAGTCAATAAATATATTTTATTTTAACATAAGACGTTACCTTTTGAGCCCGGTGAAATATATACACTGTGTTTATTATTTACACGGAAATATTTATTTTAAAAAGTGGTGCAAGATAAAAAAATGGCTAATAGGAAAAAAAGTAACTAGAATCTCAAAAGTACTCACTTTACCTTGAACAGCCTATTCATAGGATTACAACAGACTGTTGATGGATAATTGAGCTAATCTCAAAGCACTGCTAGAAAAACTACTTTTTAACCCATTGGGTATTCTTCCACAATATATAAAAGTAACACGTCGTGAATCCGCTCACTAGTCAAGCGTACATCAAATGAGAACCTGAGCGTTTTAGAAACGTAGATGCTATACTGATAGCACACTTATATTTTATTTCGTGCGAAACAAAAAAGTAAAATTGATTTAATAACTTCAGCGTTTACAAATTTAAACATCGCAATCTTAATGCGCGTTAAGAACCTACTTTCCCTTTATTAATATCAGCCTAACTGCGTACCAGTCACTATGCCAGTAAGAACACTACATATATGTGAAAGAGAGCAGGAAACGTTTATTTTTTTGTCAGAGGCTGATTTAAAAAGTGCTTAATTAATCAGATATACAAGTGAAATTAATTACGTGACACTTTTATGATCATTGTGTGATCTCAGTTGGAGTGCAGTAAGCACGCCCGTGTCCCAGTATGGCGATCCGGATTTGATCCCCGGCCACTTCGAGTCTAGCTTTCATATTTGGAAAACGTGCCAGACTTGTCAGATTGCCGGGGAATGTCTCGCGATACTGCAATTTCTCCCACTTAGCACTTCACCGCTGCTGCGTCCTAGGATGTCATTTCACGTCGCACTTTAGAAGTGACTGTATATTATGATACCAATTTGAAAATTCGGTCCCTAGGTGGGCGCACCTCGAAAATGACATTAAATATTTTTATGGAAGCCCTTGGTGGTAAAGTGGTTTGACAACTCGCCTTCCTACCCTGGCGAACTCGCCTTCCTACCCTGGCGAACAGGGGCATATTTCCTAAAATTACAAGTCTACACGTTACGAGAAAATTCACTTTAATTTGTAGAAGGTTTGATAAAGCTGTTTCACAAAGCTACGAGTCAACACTTGTAGCTAGAAGTCAACTTTCACAAATAACGAGTATTTTCTGCAGGTATTTTTGTAGTTTGGTTTTATAAAGAGACTTGTGCATGCAAGGACTTGTAAATTTTGAAATAGTTCAAGTAATATCAGTACCTAAGTAGACTAGTTAACAAGGCAAGTTTCATAGAATTTAAAAGCATTATGACTAGAATATTCGCTGTTTGGAATGAATTAAAACCACCTAATGTAAATACAGTGAATCCATTAATTTTCAATGTTTCAGAAAATAATTTGTACAAAGAGAATATTGAGGTTATGATATTACCACACAATTTCCCACGTTACTCGAATGAAACAAAAGTTTCTGTATGAGTTCCTTTAAACTGAAGAATTTACAATTTTATTTTTCATTTATAAGAATGTGTTCGACATACATGGACGACTTGGGATTTTATTTTAAATTACACATTTACCCATTTTCACCCACTAAGGGGCTACATTTCTAAAAATCCTTTCTTGATTTGCGCTTGCACCCAAAGGGGAAGCCATGTCTAAATTTCCATGCTTGTGTGTTCAGTGGTTTGGGCTGTGCGTTGCTAAGTGAGCGAGTCAGCCATTCGGGACACTTCATTTAATACACAGAGAATTAATTGACCCTTTTATAATCTGTTCGCGGTTTATTCACAATTTTCGAACAAAACCTTTGAAAAATAACCACAGGTGTTANATTAATTGACCCTTTTATAATCTGTTCGCGGTTTATTCACAATTTTCGAACAAAACCTTTGAAAAATAACCACAGGTTATTGTTGTGTTGTTTCCTAAATATTCCATGTATCACAAGCGTGTTTTACTTGTGATAACATAAAAGGGACTTGTTTTTGGTTTAAATTGAACTTTTACTTACACTATATCCATAAAACATAATATTAATTTTACAGTGTTGTTACAAATGTTACACATATGGCTTCTACCACAACTGGAACAGGATACCCAAGGTTTAATTATTCAACAGGATCGCCTCCACTCCCCCCCCCCCNCCCCCCCACTACCAAACAAATGGATTGAGCTTGCTGGCCACGACGATAGTAAACGTTTTCGTTGGCCTCCACGTTCCCCAGGTCTTACACGCTTCGAGTTTTTTCCCTGGGGGTTTTGTTAAACAACACATGTATCGGCCATCCACAGAATATTCGTGTTCGCATCACAGAGGCCATTGCATTAACGAATCGTCAAGTGTTACAACGTGTATGGCAGGAATTCGACTACAGACTCGATGTGTGTCGCGTCACACAGGGAACTCACATTGAGTACATGTGTTGTGATGTTGTGAAACCTACAAATATTTTCGAGTTTCTTTTTCCATTGATACCACTTTCATGTATCACCTGAGTTATTCAATTTTTGTAATAGGAAAGATCATTGTATTAACACTACATAATTAGTGTGAATAAAAACAGGAAGAAAATGGGTATGATGGTAACGCCTGGTGATAAATAGTTTTTGTGCCAAATATTATGCAGCTAAGTGCGCAGGAATACGGTGCGTTGTCCCTTTGCTGTAATTTTCTATACTGAGTTAATCGTTTTTCGCATGAGGTGGAGGAACTGGTTGAAAGTAGAACTTTAAAAGGGCTCCAGAAAAGTTGGAAGTAGCCGTGTTTATACTGGACGCTGCACAGGAAGTGGATTTAATAATGTGCACAGTATGGAGCAGAACAACGAGCAGTTTTGAAAGCCCTGCTCAAAATATGCTTGAATGCACAGTGTGAATTCTTACACCGTAAGTAAAACTAACACTGTCATTAGCCTGCTCACCTTATTCATGCATCGTCGAGTGAAAGGGTGAAATTGTTAGGAATGAATATATTTGACAAATTTGTTTCTAATTCTTACACTTATAATCATAAAAAAAACAGAAAGCAAAATACATCACATTTCAGTATTCACAAATGTTTATCTAACACTTGATAATAAACGTCAAGATATGGAACTACTTTCCCTCCGTCGTTACCAACTTTACTGGGCGAATGCCAGTCATTGTAGCCGTTAAAATGTATGGATTTTGGGGCACTGCCATTTTTCAAAGGTTGATTTCAAAGGTGTTCAGTTATCTGTAAACAGTCTATACTAGCGTTAGTAAAGTATATCGTAGCACTGCTTGTACTGGCGAATTTCCCGAATGTCTTCTTGTACTATGTAATTTTTGCTGTCTTTGATGTTGACGCAGAATTGTATGTGTGTTTGATTGGTAGAAAAAGGCGGGAGGCGGAGCCAAGGGCGGCGAGAAGGCTGCAGGAGGCGGAGCAAAGGGAGGCGGCGAAAAGTCTGGAGCCAAGAAGGGTGAGTGAAGAGTGTGTTGTAGACTTGAGCTTTTTTTTTTACGAACTCGGATCATGATCCCATCGAATGTGGAGAGGAAGCAACGGCCTAAGTAGTTGGAGACTTGGAGATCCCTTAGGCGAGTACTCCTGCTAGAATGTCCTCATCCGTGCATATTTTACCTCTACATCACTTTTCACAAATTCCAGAAACGTGTATACGTACATATATAAGCAACATGTTTTTAAACTACGTGTCGAAATTCAATCAACGGAATCTGTGGGCTAATAAAAAATAAATCTATGTAGAAAATGGTTCTGAAAATTCATCTAGTTGTTTAAAATTGAAAATGAAGTTTGAAAAATAGCGCCGGGAGTCCTCAACTTCATATACCTGCGTGCACGACAAGTTGCATATCACGAAGGCGAACGTAACTGGCGCGCCATGCGGAGAGTGCCGGCATATCAGGCACCATAAACTCGAGGTACGTGGACGCCGCTATTGGTTGCTTGTTAGTACGCGTGTTTCAAACTACACGAACAATGGCAGATGAATAATTTAGTAGTAAAGGCTGCCAGAAATGATTGAATTTTTTCTGACAACACACGAACAGCAGAGTTGGCGATTTAGGGTCTGCACGAATTTGAGGGTGGCCAATGTACTGGCGGTCGCCGCATGACGCGCCAGTTCCATTCGCCTTCGTGATATGCAACTTGTTGTGCTTGCAGGTACGTGGAGTTGCGGACTTCCAGCGCTTTTCCTGTCCCCTGTTTCCTAGTCTTTCACAACCCACTAATAAAGAGTTTGTTCCCACCCATCTGCCTTCCGCAGCATTTTTTATAAGCGAATATAACAGTTTTGTATGAGAGTTTCTACGCTGACTATGCCGGTAGTTTTTTTCTCTCTTCTTAGTTATAGTTTAATTGCAGATACACTCAGGCAGGTAGTCATGGTCTCAAATGCGATAATAGTTGCCCAATCCTTCGCTGCCGCGGTGCACGTATCCTTACATGAGTTGGCAACATACAAATTTTGCAAGTTTAGTTTAAAATGAAACGAACACGTTTTTATATGTGTATGAAAATAAAAATCCCCCGTTTGTTGTAAAAATATCGGTTTTGACAAAGTTATTTTGGTATTAAAACAGTAACTTTCGCGGCCGCTGTCACGTGAATGCGGAACGCTCTATCATTGGTTTGACGTCACTACTCATACTCCGGTGGCAGGCCCCGGCACGTTGCAAACACGTAGCACTAAAATGGAAGGCAACTTTGTGAAAGCGCAGTCAGACAATCTGCCACTAGTAGATACCGATATGGTACTTCATTACCTAAATTCCCATTTTTTGTGGAACCTGAAATAAGAGGTGTAAAATAACAAAGGTAAGGACGTGTCTCATATCGCACAGTCGTGATCTTCAAAGCAAGAGTAGGCCTACATAATATGTTAAAACTTTTTTGTTTGTGCGTTTTATTGAGGTAGGTATTATTATTATCATCTGTGTTTATGTTTACGATTGCTAAGATTCGATTCAAAGTTGGAAATTAAAATATGGAATAGGTATTCACAAGAATAACAGAATTGTAATGAAGGCGACTGCAGTGAGCGTAATGTGTTGTCGCGCCCCATGCTTCATGTCGGTGATAAATTAACTACATTATCTATACATATTATAAAACTCAACGTCTCTCTTTCTGTCTGTCTGTTAGTGCCCTTTTCACTCGAGAACCACGTATCCTATTTACGTGTTAAAACTGCCTACATAGGGGAAACATAAACACCTTAAATATAATAACGTACGTCAAAATGGTCTTCACAAACAGAAATAACTGATTTTGGCGAAACATCTTCAATGTCTCGCCTAACCCGCGTTAAACAACGTCTTCCTGTTTGTTTCATTTTTTGTAACAAACAAATATTTTACCAGGTGTTTTGTGAGATGTACTAGTACACTGCGGTACAATAAACCATTTCGATGATCTTGATATACTGACTGTTTATTTTCTCTTTTCATTACTTCAAACAATTTCTATTGAACCAAGTACGCATCTCCGTTGAAGTAAATAAACGCGGCGGCCGATGTTGTATCTGACTTGTGACGTCACGGAGTGAGAAGGCGCGACAGGCGCGTTTTGACGGGCGTTTCAAACGTAAAACTTTCATTCAATGATAGATTTTTCAAAACTAATTTTAAATCCTTGATACTTTGTAAATATATTTCTAACACATACATGAATGAAAACCAAGTGCCAGCAAAAAAGTTGCATGTTGCCTATTCCTTCCCCTATAGGTGTATTGGGCTCAGCCCGGATACGCACTTAGCTCCCGTCCCTACCTCGGGGGCACTCTTAACACTTAGAATTAGGGTAAATTTATAAAAAAAACCGGCATTATTTTGAATAACTTCTACTTAAATTTAAAAATACTAGATGACCTTTCCTAATATGTTGTTATTAGGATTTATTATTTCTATTAGCCCATGATGCCGGGGTTTGAATTTCGACACGTAGTTTAAAACTGTGTTACACATTGATGTAGTAGTGCCAGACCCTAAGGTCAGCGTAAAGTGGAATCTTAATGCTTGTAGCTGGTTTACTGGAAACTAACTTTTTTCTGAAAGCGTTTACTATTCGCGGTACAAAAAAAACAGTGGTCCTCTACTTTTTAAATATTTTTGTAAGTAAACATATTTTAATGGAGCCTGCGATACACTAATAAAATTTCATTGAAGTTTACATGATCGTAACTCCATTTTTATAAGTTAATGTGTGAAATTATTACATCACGTGTGTGCCTGGAATAAAAGTTATTGTTTCTGTTGACCGTGTAAACTTTCGCAAAATGCAAAAAACAAAATATCTTCGGGCCTAAAAGAAGTCAGTTGACTGTATTTTCCCACTTTCTGAACGTTTGGAAAATCACTTCATGTATGCCATGTTTGTTGGGTAATAAATAAATCATATATCACAAACGTTCATACCTCCATAAACCGTAACGTACTTTTTTTTTTCTCAAGTTAAATGAAACGTTTACTGATAATCTGTCTGTAAATTATCATATTTATGCCATAGGCAATACAAATTAAAACCAGAGAGAAAGAGGTATGTAGGTAATGGCTAGTAGTAAATAGTCCTTTTGCTACGTATTATTGAATTCAGTTTTTTACGCCACTTTATTTGTAAAGTAAACGTTTATTACTGTCATATAAGGTGTTAACAAATGTAGCAAGGAAAAAAATTATTTTATTGTTGCATTTAAAAATATTAATTTTTGATTGTCTGCATAACGGTCGTAAATAGTGCTTTGGTTCCCGTATGTCGTTTCTTTCCAGACTGGTTTACGTTTTAACTGGCGGAAGGATACGTGGTGAGTAGCCCGAAAGTAGAACTTGAGCAGGGCTTCAGAAAAATTAGAATAACTCACGAATGGGCTATAGGACCCATTGGTTCATTATTTTATTCTGTACAATCTTCAGAAACATAAAAATGTAAACAATTACCTAATTCGTTATTGTAACATAAATTAAACATTTTCAAATCTCACCAGTTTTAAAATTACGCATTTAATGATATTTAATTAAAGAATGCTACTATTTCTAATTTTCTGCCAACATAAATGGACATGCCAGCCATTGTATACATTGAAATACACGCTACGCCCACTCAATTATTTATTCATTTAATTCATAATGATAATTTATACTTTTGCGCTAACAGGTCAATTATGAGCTGAATCTAACTGTTGAGTAATTGGGAAGGTTCACTGTTCATGTAAGGTACCGCACCGGCATTTTCTTGGAAACTAAATGGAAGCTAAAGCACACGTTTACTCAGAGTAACCTGGCAAACTGTAATCGCGACACCCGCCTGTGTTATTAGGACCAGTGACGCTGATGCAGAAAACTTAATCCTCTCTACTCAAAATAAGTTTATTTTTTTTTGGGATCTGGTTAAGGGTTTTATCAGAATTGTTTTCATTATAAATGAGTGTTAATGGTATTAGACAGAGTATGTAAGAGTTCGTTAAGTTATGTGATAGCATTCTGTATGAATTGTGGTAATTATTTTATATGTATAGTTAATGTGCAATGCTAACATTTAACATTTCTGTAGATTTTAAACACAAACCTTTATGGTGCAGTTAGTTAATTTGTATGTTAATATGCAATATCGTAAACATGGTTCTTCACTGTAGCGTAATATAATTTTAGAAAATCTACAATACAATGATGGTACAAGAATGTAAAAAAAAAAATCAAAGATCATAACCAAGTTATAAATATTATGGTACAATTGTGAGACGAATGGATTTATGAACGCGTCAGTGTATACGAATGGCATTTGTAACAGTTCTAGAAAGTAGAATCATAGGCTCGTCTAGTAAACTGTAATTTATGTGAATCCATCATAATAAATAATCCATTACGTGACTGTTTGTGAACATCACACAGCTGAAGGTCAACGGTAAGATAACAGGTTCCCTTCTAGTCAATCTGTTTTAAAAGTTGTCACTCTATCATTGGTCATGCTCACCGAAGCAGGTCTAGACATGTGTCAATTTGCAAGTCAATCCCGTAGCTTTAGAATCCGTAAAATGGGGAATGGTAAATGCAAATATGCAAATCCAACCAACAGGCAGAGTCGCCATCGATAAAAGGAAGATGGCGCCATAGTCTTTTCACAGTATATTTACACTTTTCGAATGAACCCTTATGTAAAATTACTTTGTGTATGAAGGGTTTGGTTATTTCCTACAAATATGTCACGTATCAGAAACATAACGAGTGTTATTATTGGTTAAATTTACTTTTACGTATAGGCTATTCATAAATTATATATAATTTGTAATTAACGTTAATAAAACAGGGAGAAAATAGGTGTGTTGGTAATGCCTAATAAGAAATAATTTTCATGCAAAATATCATTAAACTGAGTAGGCAAAAATGTGGTGCGTTGTGCTTCTGGTGTAATTTTGTGGACTTAGTTAAGCTTCGTTTGCTTGGGGCGGGGAATAGCGCAAAATTAGTACTTTAGCAGGGCGTATGTAGCCATGAATGGACTGTAAGCTGAGCAGACCATACCCGAGGGGATCCAAAGCAGACAAGTCAGTAAATTACGGATTAGGCATATTAAGGTTGTTACGGAAGAACGAAAACTCCAAAACACCACTACCAGGTTTAGCGGTCATACCTTGAAGTACAAAACGAAACATAAACGATAATAGTTTATAACTCTTTTCAACGCTTACAGCTTTCCGACAGGAAGTATCATCTTTCTTAGCTGCATCGTCATTGGTACTAACAATATTACGGTACACCTTGACCGGAATATAACTACCTCTTGTAAGTTTATGATTATACATTTTGGTTTGCAGATTATCCTAACCTAACATAACCGCTTTGCGTCCGTGATGGGTGAATCACGTTCTGGCCTGATGGCTGAAATGGTAGACCTTGGGGAGGGGGTGGAAGTAGTCGCGGAACGCAGATGGGAAGAAACGAGAGTAACCAGAGAAAAACCCCATGTCATGGGAGTACCTGCTCCACCTCCCACACGAAAGTTGCCCGCCCGCTCATTACTGAGAGTCCAGACACGTCCTTCCCGAGACTATAACCCGAAAGCAACGTCATAGTAACGTGTATTTTTTTTTGTTCATTTCTTAATGACAGGAATAAAACTCAGATTTCCAGTGTCAACTCTCAACGACAGTGACTCGGACAGTACGGTTAGCCGGGACTCGAACCCGGAACCCCTCGCACCGTAAGCCTGCACGCCAGCACCTGCACACCACATAGGTCCCTTTGTGCAAGGGATAGAAATGTGTTTCCTTCAGGTGTTTGAATTGAAAAGAAATCATTCATCTGAGCGTGAGGGTATCAGGAGGATGTCTTCCAAATTTATTAGTCTGAGTTATATTAATGTACGTAGGCATATGTGGCCTATATCGTTAAGCCTTTCCAATTGTTCAAAATTATTTTCAATATTCCTTTCATGTTTTATTTATTTTTTATGTGATATCAAACAGTTGTCTTATAAAAAGTGCATAAAAAGGGGAAGGAGTATTAGTTTTTGATAAAAAATTAACAGAGTTATGGAAATTTTAAAATATTTAGCCAAACAGATTTAAAAATTTTGCTAGAGTTGGAAGTAATCTTCGAAACACCAGAGAAGCATATAAACAATTTCTTGGGAATTCCAGATGTTTTTCATCTCCTAGTTTATTGACAAAATTGACAAAATTGAAAGTTAGAACTTCCGATTTTTTGGTGTCAAAGTAAATGCTATGTGAAATTCCCATCGTTCACAGGAACACTTTAACAGGAATCAAACTTCCTGTTCAAAAAAAATTCTAGAATATTTTTGTACAAAATTCAAGGTTGAAATCTTTATAATTACAATATCAAAATACATTAAAAATATACTTTCATTGATTTTGTATTTTTGCCAAACTGATTTGGTATCATGTCACAAACGCGTAAAAATACTATTAAAACAGAAAATATATTGGGTACTTTAACAGCTATTGAGGGTGTCCAAAAGGCTAAAACTATTTTGTCTGAAATGAAATAGTAATGTGGCGGATATTTACTTTTAAAAAACAAATGAAACAAAATGTAGCAATATTAAAATTTATACTTATTTTGGGAAAATGTCAAAATTGAACAAAATTAATACCTTAGGCCGCGGCTGAAAATAATTGTCGATGTTAATATAAGGTCATAAAGAATATCATCTTGAAAATTTGTTATAGCTTTGCTTGTATTTAAATTTTAATTTTTGGAACAAAATTTCTAATGAAACAGCAAAAGTTAAACCCGTACCGCAGGCAAGCCAAGTGTTGTATTTCGAGTAAAGTAAGTTACATTGTACCAGGGGCGTACGCGAGAAGTGAGCGGAAGGGGCTGCAGACCCTCTCAAGAAAATCAGAATATAAATAAATACAAAAAAATGTTGGAAAATTATTTGAAAATTACGCACTGAAACAATGGTGATGAGTTTCCCCTGAGTGTGCACTTGAAATTAAACTACATTTTACATTTGGAAAATGTGTTTTTCTTATTGTATTTAATGTGCTCACTTCAGAAATTGAGGTTCAGCACCTCCCAAAATGGAAGTATTGTGGACGGAACTGTATTATGCCACATATATGAGTTAATAACCACTTTAGATAAAACCAAATTTGGTGTTAATGTAACTGTTTGGAATTTGTACGAATCAAGACTTTAAATTAAAAATGTTATACTTACTGTAAAATAATTTTTCAGTTTAATTTTTTTTTTGTATTTTTATTACGTTATCGACATTGTATCACGAAACCACAAGACATCATCAAAAACTTTATTAAAAAATTGGTTCTTAATCAACTAGAAAGCGTTCAAAACCATGACAAGCCATGGATATACGTACATATGTGTCTTTTTTAGACGTAAGTTTAGATTGGTTTACTATGTAAACTTGGGGAACCCAAGTAGTCTTCCGACATAAGTGGAGACTATAAAAGGCGATAGTAAAACAATCCGTGGTTGTGCGTGTGCCTGCAGGTGGCAAGAAGTGATGGTCGGCGGACATCCGGTGACGCCATGTTACGCCCACTAGCCCCACCGCAGTGACGTCACCGGCCGCCGCAGCACCGCATCTCTCTCGCCTCCACGTCCACCGCCCTCCTCCTCTACACCATCGTCGTCGTGCCCAGCCCTTCGCCGTGCCGTGGACACCCCTGCCCGCCGCCCACTTGACAGACTTTGTCCGCGGGGCGACCGCGGCGGGCAGGTGACCAACATCTCCTTCTCACTCCCTCGCCGCCCAGTGCTCCTGCCCGTCTCTCTCTCACTCACACACAGCACCGGCTATCTCCTCGTGTAACCCTTCCTCCGCCGTCGTCATCTGATGTGAGGATCTTCATAACATCACCCGTCCGACACCATCAGCCATTCTTCGTTTCGTGTAAACAAGAAAACACAAAGTTTATACATTTGCCGCAGGTCTGTAACGACCTATAAAAAAAAAATAAACGCTGACTTCATGGATTTTTTAAAATTTTAAGAGTGTAAGATATAAAGCAGAAACGGAGCTTAATTAAGTATGTATTTCCTAGAAACTAGGAACGAAGATGATTATTGCTGGATTTTGAAGAGCACCTTTTGACTTGTATTTTCACGTTATATTGATTCATATTTTCTTAGTGTATTATATTAAAAAATTGCGTTAACCTATAAACAATTGAGTACATGTTCAGAACCCAGTGCAACAATTTATGTCGTTGTTTTCAAATCTACAGCGGATTGACTCACGTGCCCTGTTTTTCCAATGCAAAGTTGCAAGTATTGTTCAAAACACATCTATAATTCACTGAAATTAAAAAGTGTGCACTCTTTTTCTTCGTGCATGATAAAATTAACAAAGTTGACATTTCTGAAGTGAGTTATTAAAGTTCTATGATTATAGAAAACCATTTCATAAAGAGACAATTGTGATAACGTAACATGTGAGTTAAAAATTACTGCAGTTATTATTTTACTAAATTAGTGCGAGTGTTTGCTTTCTAGGGTGCATTTTATATCATAAAACATTGTAAAATATAACAAAAGGGACGAATTATTTAACTTAGTGTTCCTCAGCATACGGAAAAATTTAGACACGAAAATATTACATCTAATAATTTCGTGTCCGTGTAATTAAAAGACTGTACAAAATGTTATATTTGCTTATGATTATGCTTTTATAAATTAAAGAAAAAGTAAATTTCAACATTGTTTAACATACTTGCACAACAACGTAATAAAAATATGTAATTTTAATAATTAGGCTTATCACTTCTCAGTGATATTGTACGTGTGCATCAAATTCTGCAGTATGAATAATATAACTACCCCAACGTGTTATTTTGGAGAGATAAAACCCTTCGAATAAAAATTAGCGTTTACATAAAAAATAATAATTTTTACTTAAACGAAAACAAATGTTAAGTTTTAATGTAGAAAGAGTTAAAAATATCAGTGATACAGCAATATCACCTAATTTTATTCCAGGTATACTGATCCTAGAGCAAACACTTGGGCTGGCTATGCAAGTTTCGTTCAGCGAGGTTTATCATCGATAAATATAAATCAAAGCTACTAAAAGTCAGTTTGGAGTTAAATTATACTGTAGGTACTTGTATCTACGTTTTATATAAGCGCACCACTGTTTTAATTTTCTAAACTTATTTCGACGTGTTACAAAAACGCCTGAAAACGTGATCGTGGCAGGAATTTCTTGCCACATATGTTTGAGTACAATTGCACCTATTTAGGGATGTTTATACTTCCCAGTGTGGAATTATACTTGCAATTTAACATACATAAGTACTAATTTAGATATTTTGTCCAGCTATGAAAACTTACATTTTTTTTTAAGTAGTACTTTGGGAATAGGAAAAGGACATTCGTTATGACTGTTTATGCTTTATTGAATCGCTTCGTCTTTGTGAAGATCTGAATGAGGAAGTATTGTTTGTAGCAAGTTGTCAGTCAAGCTACAGCCCATATTGCGAAATTTTTGCACCCAGACTGAATGCAGGCTCTACCGTATTTGCTTTAACGTACCATGCCTGATTTGATACTGAGCGTAACAGCCAACAAAACATTTCCCTCTTTACGTAGACCTATGCCGATCAGTTATGTAACAGCCATACACGACAAATGGCAATACAACTTTAAAAGGAAATTATTTAATACATTAATATCCTGTAAGTAGGTAGGTTTAAAATTCTGGTAATCAATAAATTATTCGTGTTTTTCTATTTTGAATACTTTTATAAAAAAAAATTTCAATTCAATCTTTACGTCGCCATGTCATATAACATAATATTGAGTGTGCAAAATAACTATAAAACATAGGTTTGCGCCATTTCGGACACAAACACAAAGAAAAGCCTACGGGGAAGTGTTGATCAGGACACAACCAGGATGTTTACACATCAGTGTTGTTCGTTCTGAACACTTCGCTATTATTAACACAGGAATTATTTTAGTGGTGCTATGCTCTCAACGCTATTGCAAATACGCACGAGTCTTGTACTAGTCAATTATTTCGAGCCATTCAGTAAACATACTTGTATTTTTATGTAAAATTATTTGGGCTGGATTTTGATAGAGTGGATTTCTACCATATTTGAGATACAAGTTTCGCCAACATTAAGACTTTTATAATAATTCGATTGATTGACATAAAGGAACTTATCATTTATAACAATTATTGTAAGAATAAACTTTGTGAAACAAATACCTTTATCTGTGTGAAATAAATAGTTGTAATATGTGTAAATCTCTGGATGTTTTATTTGCATGAACTGAAGAGTTAAGAACCAGTTTCCTACAACCCTCCACCCTCTTCTAAGGTTTTTCAAGAACTCAATTTAAGTATATAAGTCAGTATTGTTATGCTAGAATGGCATAACAAGAACATATTTATTTAACTCTGCTTGTGGTGTAATTGTTGCAGCGCTTCAGAACATCTTTGAAAAGTAAATGCTGGAATTGATTTTTTTTTCGTAACAAAAGCAGTAAGTATTAGCAAATGTTAGGTGCTTTAAAAACTATGTGACTGGATGAATTTTCATGAAACTTGCATCGAGTGACAAATATTACTTTAAAAGTATGCCGTAAAGATTTTAGCAATTCTTTTCAGCCAATGAGTTTCATGAATATTGTTTTTGTTGCTCGTAATGTAATAACGGTGCTCTCCATTTGCTTGTGCATAGTTTTGTATTAAAATATCTATCTGTGAAATTGTGAGTTATGAAAGCAATATAATTCAACTGGTAAATTATGTTAAAAATTATTCTCAAGTCACTTGACGATTTTTTAAGGAACGTTGTATTCTGTATGAAGGAGTAAATACACTGTATTATCTAAAAGCACGACTTTCTTCAATTGGCGATTATGTCAACTATTACCATGTTTTTAAAACGAACATTCGAAACATCTTGGCGTTGTTTTTATGACTGAAAAAAGAATTATTTTTAACTCTTCTGTTAGTTTGTTGACAGCATAAACAAAACATACTTCCTTACGACTTAGGAAGTGAAGAATACAGTTAAAGGCATTTTATGTCTAAACAGAAAAAGAATCGTCAACACCAATAAATATTCGCAAACCAATATTATTTACTGAAATTAAGATGTACATGTTTATAGTTTGGTAACAATATTTACTACTTTTTGTTGTTTATTTAAGAAGTATGCAGTGGACGCACGAGCTAGCTGGTGTTAACACCAGCTGAAAGTCCCCTGCCAGTGTTTATTTTGGTACGCGGAAAGATGCGCAACCAACGGACTGGAAGTAGAAATTAAGCAGCGTTTTCAAAATTGCTCACTTTACAGTTCACTGCTCTTATCATATAAACATTTAATGTTCAATTTAATTTTTTTTACATTAATTTAATGTTGATATTAGGTTAGAGTGTTATTTTTTTTATCTACCTTTGCATTTTTATTTCCACCAACTGAATTATTGTCCACAGATATGCTATGCCTTTGCTTTTCTTCCAATTCTTATTTTATTTTTTATAGCTTGTCCAACAGAATTATATAAGACACTTGCACCACCAGCTAAAAAACATACTGTACCTAATATTGGAATAAAAAATGGTAAAATTACACCATGATGTAGTCCACTTCCCTACTTTTCAGTAATAATATGTTTTATTTTAGGTAGTGGCAACGTTAAGTTCAGTGATTTACCTTCCCCTGGTATTTATTTTTCTTCTGAAGCTATCTTCTGTTAAATATTTCTCATTATCTCATTATTTCAGTTAATGGATTGGTATATCGAAAGTTATGGTTTCTGTCTTCATTTAAATTTCAAAATAATATAGAATTTTTAAATTTTTTTACTACTTTTTTACCCTTCAACCTAGTTTTCGTTTTGTAAACATAGAACTAGTAACAACAGAAGAAGCTATTTTTTCACTAATTTGTGTATCTGTATCTAACATAATTTATTTTGTTTCTCTATGAAGAATTTAATCTACTTTATGCCTAAATTCTTAAGCTTTGTGATTTCTATATGCAATGTCATGGGTTTTGCAGGCCTTTTCTAATCTGCCTATTCCTTTATTTACCCTTATAATTTTTCATCCAATTTAGTAAGTGGTCCACAATAGTTACAGCAAGGTATATGTAGTTTTGGCATATTTAAGTTATATAATGTCCAATTTATTAGTAACTTCCCATAGTGCTCGGAATTCCAAAATGAATGATGAGTAGTATTTAATACTCTATCAGATATGGAGTCCCTTTGGGGTTGTATACAGCAAAACCATTTGATTTATTACTTAAAATTTTCATAATGCTTACTTTCTCATTTTAAAAATTATTATTTCCTACATTTTATCCACCAAAGATAACTAGAGGGCAGTCATTTAATTATCTAGCATCATTCATCTAGACATATTCTTTTGCAACATCATTAATTTTTTTTTATTTCTTGGCCAGATTTGATTTTGCTAGTGATTATATTATTTCAAGCGCGTTTGGTTCAAATTTTTAATACAGTCTTTTTTTTTATATATTTTCATTAATTAGTTTTTTAATAATATTACTATATTTCCAGCTTCGATTGGAATTTATTTCCCTATTAGAGTCATATTCCTGGAAAAAGGCATTTGTCGATAAAACATTTTCAGTGAAATTATCATAATATTCACCTATATATTAATTTTCAAGGAGAGAAGAATATATATGTATACTTTAAAATGTTAAAAGAAGTTTTCATTCATTTCACCTATTTTTATGCAGCCTCCTTAATTTTTCGGTGAAATTTCAATTTTTGATAAATGACACCATTTTCTCACATTTAAAGAACATTATACTAGTTTTTTTATATTTAAAAGTATTGATATTTTTGTCCTCATTTCAGACTACGCTAAAGTAATGCAATTTTTTATAATTTTAACTGTTTTTGTACAAAAATTGATTTCTAATGTAAAAATGATTTTAAAATTGGTAACTTTCGATAAGTTGTAAAAGCTGCGCTGACTGCATCAGAATCGGCCTTTTATATCTACTACTATCTAAGGCTGGATCTTCTAATGTCGAATTAGCAAATCCATAGAAAGCTGAGCTGATAATAGTTTCTAATGATGTAAAGTTACAGTTATCAGTTTTTCGCGCCGGAGCAGTAGCTGAAGTAATGGGCGAAGCAATATATATTCCTCAACAAGTATCCCATAAGGTAAGCTCCATTGCGGAAGAATGTCAGGTTTGGAGTTATAAGGCAGAGACAGAGATTAAGGAGCTAAAGAGTGCAGTTGAATATCTGCAGTTGGAACACGATGTGCGTAGAGCCTCCTCAGGCCCAGACCCTGAAGGCGTGGCAACCATCGAGCATTGTTTTCAGGGTTCAGATTAAAAGTTAATACACTAGAGTCAGATCTATAATCTACAAAAATATCAATAATACAGTAAATCAGTCATCACCCATTGTTCAGTATGTATCAGACCCACATCATGCCCGAGTACTAGTGGATGAGTTCCCGACTTTCAATGGCAGTGAGATAGAAAATTGCATGTCCTTCTTGCGTTACCTATAAATATTTTCAGGCAGAGAAAGTAGATGCTTGAGAGCGACTACAATATATAGATTTGGCTTTAATAGATAGCACCTTACATTGGTGGGAGATGGAATATGATTCCATTAAAGTGTGTTTTGAATTCCACCAAGCATTTGAGAGCAAACACTGGAATCAACAGGTGCAGGGACTACGACGAATCCAATTGTTCAGCGAGCGATTCTATCCAAGTCGAGCAAACTCTTTAGAAGATAATCTGACCTCTATGTTCGAGCGAACTCAGCATATGAACCCACCCATGACAGACGAGAAGTTTACATATCTCGTGTTACTGCAGTTACTTCACAGGTATCAACTGTATTAGGTTAGTCATCATATCTCATATAGATAGCAATCTAGAGACGAAGTCCTGGAATATGCTCTTTTGCTCTTTTTGACACCATGTCGAGGGGTAATTTTAACTACCAACAACTGTATTTGCCTAATTCTCCATGTACTGGTGATTCACATCATGTATCTGCATACCATACTATACAGTCGCACGACCAGTCACCTCCATGGCAATGTACCACATATCTGCAGCAATGGGATTCGAATCAACAAAGTTCTAACCATGGGTGGCATCCTTAGTGGAAACATAAACACAAACGAACGAAAGATGAAATAAGTCAGTATAGACAAAAATACAATTCAAGGCAAGATGTCAACGATCTCCGGACCTCACCGCAATGAAACGAACACAATTATCAATTAGTGAATGAGCGAACTCCCGAGTGTGTTAGGCGTTTATTCTGAAATAAAAACTGACATCATACAGTTGTGAAGTCTCCAGTGAATGTCACTCCTAGACATAGGAGAGACAGTCCTCAGACTGAAAGAAAATGAGCCAAAGAGTTCAATTTCAACCACTCAGCTCCTTCTTTCATTTCGCAAGATCAGCATCACCAACACTCTCGGCAGAAATGTAACAGTAAGCAGCAAATTATGCAACAAAAGACATACTACTCAGAGCTGTGGTCGGTAGCACTCGGACATCGGCCTGTAAAACTGAATGTATAGTGCCCAACTCATTCAAGTTAGTTTGTACAGTGAAGAATTTGCGCTATTTCTTTGAAATATGGTGAAAGAGAAATTCTACTCGACGATGGTCATGTGAATTAAGGCCAAATGCGGAAAACTCTGTGCTCTGAAGTGGAGTTGTTTGCGTACGGAGTCTCATGTGTATCATTTCTAGACAGTGGTGCCGAAGTCACGTTGTGTGTCTGATGCTCTTTACCTTGCTATCGAAAGAAACTGTGTTCGTGTACCTGCAGTGCCAGTATCAAAACTAAAGATCGTAGGAAAAACATCAAGAGCCAGTCCGGTGATTAACCATCAAGGATTATCGACCATTAATGGCCTCGGCTCGGATAACTGCATGTATGCCTAATAGGCAAAGGCCTTATCCCGCCATTAATACTGGGTGTACAATTTTCTACTACGTATTCGGTGGTTATCAATTTCGGTAACTGTTATATGCAAGTCAGAGATGATTCAGGCCATGCATTGCAGCCTGTCAAATGGTCTGTTGGGAACATTATTGTACGATCTCTCTGAATACCAGGCACGGAGAAAATGTTTCCTCCAACCTGCCTTCATGTACCACAAGACAACCAACTTACCGAGTCCCAATTTCGCAATCTGGCTATACATGCTGAAACACTTACAAAATTGCAACGAGATGTACTTACCAACGTATTGCTGTAACACAACGCTATCTTCAGCGATAGTTAAGGCTTTTGTAACAACTATGTGGTCAAGATTGGTTTGGCAACTGGGTTTGTAAATTACATTACTGTTCGTGACCAGGAAAGTCTTTCAGCATATGAAGTTGTGTTGCGCCTATCCACAGGAGCCCGATTTTTGTCCGCACTTATTTTTTCTTATGGATATTGGCACATTCTATTGCATCTTGATTGCCAACCATAAACAGCAATTTTGTTCAATCATCGCCAGTACTGCTTCCAAGTTTTACCTTTTGGACTGCGCAATGTGGTTGCTGATTTCACAAGGTGTCTAGACTGTGTGCTGTTGCCCCAGTGTCATTCCTTCGCTCGCTAGTACTTTGATGACATATTAATAGTCAGCTCATCAATCAAAGAAAATCTACAACAATTTGGTACTGTAACAAACTGTATGATGAAAGCAGGCATGACCATAAAATTGAGCGAACCGCTGTTCTGTCAAGCAGTGGTACAATTTATGGGCCATATTTTGACACCCCAGGGGATAAAAATGGATGCTAGCAATCTTCGACACATCCAAGATTTTCCGACACCACTAAATACGAGACAACTTATGGCCTCCTCGGGGTACACCTAGCTCAAATGAGTGATGCTGATGATGACAATGGCAAGCAAATCGCTTAACAATGATGAACTAAATGATACCACCACACAGAAGTAGGCCTTATCTATATATAGTATGGTGGTTGCAAAAATTCAGATATATGTTACTGGTTCAAGAGATATTCTTATTCACAGATCATCAAGCTCTCAGTTACCTAAAAGCGTGAAACATACAATCATTTGCAAAAAAAAAATATTAATTACCATGAATGAATCGCGAGAGTAAAACGAAGGTTGCCACACAGTATCGCCACAGCCTGACATGTGTCCCATTTTTGTTTAATGCAGTTTGCTTGCCACGAGGGAGAATTAATGTCCCTCCATAAATTATAATTCCAAGACATAGAATAAGGCCATAGTACCAGTGTGAGCCACCAAGCCGAGTCCTGAACACATAGCATGCCCCGACGACATATTCGATAAGCTTTTACAAGCTAGATGAGTTTGAAGGAGGTCGCATCGTCGGCCTCCGAGAGGCAGGTTGGACAGGCAGGTCTACGACTCTGGTGGACCACCAGCAGGGAAGATCGTTTCTTCGTGCTGTGACGGAATGTTGCTCCATCACATGTTTTGGGGGTTTACTTCTAGGTAGAAGTATAGTGGCAATCTTATGTTGCATTTCCAGCTTATGTACCAATGTGACAGTGTCTCATCATCTTCATGTGTTAGCGCTCGACTCCTATCGCCGCTTCTGTCTGCTGCACATCACTGTTCGTTGGGTTGCAGCCCAAAGTGTGAAAGGGACTACCAGTGTAAATAATGTGTTATTGGATATGAATAAAGTAATTGTACTCTTGGTTATTATTGGTGGTTTATGACGAGAGTGTGATGAGAGTTCTCGAAGCCTGGCCTGGCGTTTTCAGATAAGGGGCTGCGCGGTAGGTGTCGCCGACTAGTATATTACAGGCGTTGTTTTTGGAGTCGAGGAAGATCGTCGCCGAGCTTTCTTCAGACTCAGTTGGACTGGTACGGAGGAGGATGAGCGAGGATCATCTTTACGAACTGCCGAGGTTGGAGTATGAGCAGGGCACAGTTTCTGAACTAGGAGATGAGGGACTTCGTTTCTGAATGCCCAGAGTGGTAATTAGCTTATAAAGAGCAATCAGTTCGATTGAACTGATGGTGTATCATCTGCATCCTACTGGCTAAAATAAAGTTTTGGTCACTCCTACCTAGTTCAGTTTCTGATAAACCTATATCTAAGAGATGGTGGTTAGTTCTATGATGTTACGGTAGTAAATTGGGTTTATTTTAAACGTACTCTTGTAGCAGCATCAAAATATATGCGAGATGAGCAGGCCATCGCAATTCAGCTAAGCATTTAAATGAAAAATATTAGTTGCGATTAAAACTTCGTCGGAGCTGTGTCGCAGGCTGAAAGTATAAATCGAATGCATACTACTCCTATTGGGTAATTGTATTGACTCTTTGAGCCCATAATTTATTGCAATTGTGATGTTAATGGCAATGGTGTAAGAACCTTATAGCAAATAATTTCAGAACCATCGGAGTTTGTGTGATGTGTATACAGAACGGTCCGCATAAAGCAGACACCTTCAAAATTTCCGGAATGGTTGCGGATCACAAAATGGTAAATGAAATTACCCACTGGGTCAAGTAATTTGCCGCAAAGTGACTATTCGTAACACGTGTATGGATAGAAAAATGAAAGTACGTGCAAAGAGGAATTCAGTGATATAGCATATGTAATGGAAAGTAACACAGACACGCCAAGAAATAATGTGCAAATATGATTAAGTAGGTTGGTCAGTAGCATGAGGCAGTGGACTTGTACTCACAGCTGTAAGCAAGCAAAACGCGCCATGACTCATCCTGGCGGGACCGCTTCCTAATAGCAGCACAGCACCAGTCCCCGTAATGTTTTATGGTGAGTGGTATTGCAGTGTGTGGCTGTGCGTAGGCAATGTAGTTCACAAATGAGGAAAAACTGGAAGATCTACTTATTTATGGTGAGTGTGACAGAAATGCCAAGCAAGTCGTCCAAATGTGTGGTGAAATGTATCCTAATCGGACGCCAATCTCACGGCAAACGATACTAAGAATTTGCACACGTTTCTTGTCTCGAGGTGAATGGAATTCCACAACACGAGCGCGACGAAAGACTGCTACGGGCGAGACGCATCAACGCGATGTGATGGAATGTGTCGATGCAAAGCCCCACATGAATACGTGAGAACTTTCCAGGTTCGTAGGAATAAGTAAAACAAAATGTGTTACGGATACTGCACCAACGAAAATTCCATCCATATCACATGGCTCTTCATTAGGCATTACATGAAGGTGATCTCCAGCAGCATGTTCAGTTGTGTAGGCTTGTTCTGTTGTATGTAAGGGATGACAGCAATTTTCTGAAGAATATACTATTTACCGATGAAGTGACCTTCACAAACCATGGGCACGTAAATTTAAAAAATATACACTACTGGGCGATGGAGAATCCGCGTTGGGTCCGGCATGTGGAGCACCAGCGACAGTGGAAAGTGAATATGTGGCATGGAATCGTTGGAGACTACGTTATAGGGCCATACTTCATTCAAGAGACAATGACTGGCTGTACTTATACCCATTTCCTCAGAGAGACCTTAACGGTACTTCTTGAAGACATACCGCTCGACATATGTCGTGATATGTGGTTTCAGCATTGTAGTTGTCCTGCGAATTTTACTTTGGGGGCGAGGCAAGTGTTAAATGAAAAGTTTCCAAGCCTATGGTTAGGGCGTGGTGGGATTGTAATATGGCCAGCTCGCTCCCCTGATCTCACACCTTTCGACTTTTTCCTGTGGGAAACACTGAAAGAGAGGGTGTACAACACGGTTCTTACAGGAACGTATTGTGGCAGCTTGCAGAGGCATTAGGCCAGAAAAAAATTCAGGCGGCTCGTTGTTTGCTACATGTGCGTTTACAGATGTGTATTACTGTCGATGGAAAACACATCGAGCACTTGCTGTTAAAAGACCTAATGTGAAGCGTTTCAACAATAACTGTGCTCTTTTGTACTCTGCATGAGGATGCGATTGCACTTCCCCTTAGGTTGGTTTGTTCTATTTTTTGTGCATCTGTACGCACTCGTTACTCAGTACAAGTAACGACTAGGAGACAAATATGCTGAATTACGTTGGTATCTGAATACAATGTAATGTGTTGATATCAGACTTGCACTCACATTGCCCGTCTTCCCTCCGCTGCGGTGCTCTGCTTTGTCCAATATCGCATTCCGTGCCCCTTGCCCCATTAAGGTAAGCGCTACGCTGCTATAAGGAAGCGGTCCCGCCAGGATGAGTCATGGCGCGTGTTGCTTGCTTACAGCTGTGAGTACAGGTTCACTGCCCCATGCTACCGGCACACTTAACTTAATCATGTTTGCACATTATTTCTTGGCGTTTCTGTGTTACTTTCCATTGCATATACTATATCACTGAATTCCTCTTTGCACGTACTTTCAGATACCTTTGAAATAAATGTATGTTTCCAGGGGGAAAATAATTTGTGGTTTAATTATTTCTGTCCATGCACGTGTTACGAATAGTCCCTTTGCGGCATATTACTTGCCCCCGTATGTGTCCACGTTGGACGGACCACTCTGTATAACGAATTTTGTTAACAATCTGAACATTTATGATTTCTTAATTGATGAACTTCCAAGAGCTACCTTCACCTCCAGCGGATCCAGCCATCTTTCCTACATTATGGCAATTGTGGCTGACGGAGACCATGCCATTTTGTTTGGCTACCAGAGTACTGTGAGGTACAAAATACTCAATCTTCCAGAAAGATTGCAGCTTTCCTGAATTGCCCAATACTGTTGTGAAGTTGGACTCTCCTAAGTAATGTTTCTTTGTACGGTTTTTAGCGTGATGTAATATGTGAAAAGAAAATTTTTTTTATTATATTCAATGAAGCTAATTTTATGGTTATATTAGCGTCACTCCTACATTAACATTCTGTAGCAATTTGGTTTCCTAGGGTTTGAAACCCCACGTGCCTTAATTAATTAATGAGTCTCCAGCTGGAGGATGTTTATGTTGAACTGATGCTTTATACTTCTTTGATGAGTCCTATATTTTAGTTCACTGATGAATTGTTTTTCTCGCTAGTGTTCATCTATCAGTGATAACTTATAATAAACTCATTCTGTTTCAAATTGTATCAAGCACATTGTTGTTAGTAAATATAGTTTATTCTGTTGATATATTTATTTATGTTCTATGTTATAGTTCCATTTGGGGATGTAGTAAGTAATAACGAGCTATAATAATTATATATATACGTGGTTCACCACAAAGTGAGCATTCATACTAGCCGTAACTGCGTATATTTTAACGCCAGCAATTACCGCGATTCTCACAGTTAAGTTGGCAGCGAACTGCAAGAAGTAGTTCCATGTTTTAAGGTCTTAATAGTCGTAAAGTTAAAAATTTTTGTTACCTGCAATTCGGTTTCTTTTTTTTTTTGTATGTAAATTAGAATAAAATGTGGCGTGATTGCATTACATTTATATTTCTAACACTTTCACATCATCATCTGGCTGACGCAACGTTCAAGTTACCTGGTTCATTGTTTGCTTTATTATTATTATTCCAGTCAGCACTCATGTGTAAAGAAAATGACATTTCGCGACCAACGAGATTTTAAGTGTAAGTTTGTAACTCCTGAAATAAAGTATTCATTAACGTAATAAATAAAACATTTTTATATATGTTTTGAGTGAAGTGATGTATATATTTCTTTTTGTTGTTTTTGCTGTATATCCACGTGGTTTCTTGTTCCAGAAATTCTTGACAATTCATATTGCCAAAATTTAAAATGTACTACTTCATGCATTTTAAGTCGGTATAAATTTTGAACTTTGGATAAACTTGAAGAAACGTCGGAAGTGTGCTTTGCAATATTTGTGATCTGTGTTGCAATTCTGAATGCTTAGATAAATGTGCTTGTGTTACTTAGCATTTATCGGATACCCAGTTTACGAGAATACCTCGGCACGCATGTGACTCATTTTGAAACGATAATGCCGTAAAAATTGTTTATACTGCACGTGAAACATTCCTTGAATACGTTAAAACAGCGTATTCTGGTGAAGTTACGTTCATTTCAGCGCAAGCTTTAAATTTCATAAACGAAAAATGATTTGTTTTATTACAAAAGCAGTACGCCTTAGCAAACATTAGTGTTATGTGCTTCAAAAACTGTGTGGCTGGACGAATTCTCACTAACCTTGCACAGAGTGTGGAAGTAGGCTGTAAAAATTTGGATCGATTATGTTCAGTTACTTTGTTTCATGCCATCATAACAATTGTTTTCGTGCCGAGGCCCACCATTTGTTTGTGCGTAGTTTCGTATCAAAATGTTGTTTTGTGAGGTAGTTATGAATTGTTATTTTACTCGTAGATGTTGTAGAATATAATTCTTATGTTATTTAACGATTATATAACGCTCATTGTATTCCGTGTGAAGGAGTAAATACGCCGTATTATCTAAAAGCGTGCCTTTCTCACGTGTATGACACGTACTGTACGTATAACTGGCGAGCGTTTCCCTACCTGGAAACACTGCAAGGTTCAGTCCATCGCCGAGGAAGAGCCAATTCCTTACAATACCGCGATCGCTTCAGACTTTTGAATTTATTGAAGTAAGCCTTATATGGCATTCTTAAAATTTGTATTATTTTGGTAATGTCTCAGTAAAATTACTTAATTTTTTCTCTGCATTTGCGTGGTGTAGTTTACTGCTCTAAATTGAATGTAATATACCACAATATTTTAAGAAACCCTGCGATGTTGATTGTAATATGCCACTTTGGTATGAAAGTGCAAATAAACCTTACCAATTTTTTCAGGCAGGGAGCCATTTCAAATTCTACGTAGAACACCAAAGTGCCAGCCATTTTTCAAAATGGTGTATTACATATACTGAAAAGTAAAAGTGATCCGATATTTGTGTTCTTAGTGTCTAAACCGACTAATTTGGGGGGCAGAGAATTAATTTTTACTTAAAAGCATTGTAAATAATATATTTAGCATATTCCGTACATTAAAGTTGAAAAATATTATCTTTTTACTAGTAATTCTAAAGGCACAATTTGAATTATTGTGTATGTTACATTTTCTAGTCATTTCAGCCTATGTATGCAGTAAATAAATCATTAAGTAATTTTTTTTTTATTTTCAAGGGGCTGAGCGATTGATACTGGCAAGTTATTTGAATACACAATCGCCGCCTTCAAATCTGTATTTGAACAAATGCTGTATTTGTCAGATCCTGCTTCACATACTCTAAATGACTTACTTGGGTCTGGGCACAAGACACTTGCGAACGACCTAATGGCATTTGAAAAGTTATGTTCAGTGCCCCTGGGTTTGAATACCAAACTATAAGACGAAGGCCGTGGTAGTGAAAAAACACTTAAAATAATTCAAGCTAAATGGCACAAAAACTGTGCTATGCAAATTAACAATACAAGACTGAAGCGAGCCTCTGCCAAACACAAATGCCATGGTTCTCCTTTGTCTTTGGATTCCGACAACGTCTTCCGGGTCCGATTCGAGAATAACTCGCTCTAGAGTTCCAACAGTTCGCTCGAAAGGTGAAGTTTGTTTCTTATATGGAGACAGATGCCTTAAATTATGAGACCTATCTTTATGGCAGATAGTCTGCAAGATGAAAAATTAAAGAAATGGGCTGAAAATTAGAATAAATTAGAGCTAAAAGAACATTCATTGAGGGTTGAGACTCAGTTGCGAAGGAAGCATAATACCACATACGATGTTACACTTATATAACCAATACTCTTAAGAGCTAGAAGTCCAACTGAGAGAATCTCAGTGAGGGCTGTCGTGGTATGGCGTTTGCTTCTGTGGCTCGTTTCATAACAGAAACAACTGAAGGTCGCGTTTTTTAACTCAACTTCCCTCATAAGAACCAGTTAGTAAATAACTGAACCACCATTTGACCGGATGTTGAGTTAACTATTCGGAAAACGTAAAAACTACCCTTTTATGATTATAAAGGAACAATTAATTTTATATCTGTATTTTAGCATTCTCATTATTAAGTGCGTGCATAAAAAATCTTAAAAGGAAAATTACATAAATATATTGTTTTAAATATAACAAGCTCTGCAATACGAAACGTGCTCAAAGGTGAAAAGTTAATATGCAGCAAGTAAATATTGTTTGATACTGTAATTTACGAAATAAAGGGCAAGCGTCATTCTCACGAAAAGGTTAGAGTTAAATGGTTTTCTGCAAGTGTTTGGCACTGCTATGCAAGATCTAATGAATGTATCCCTTTCTTGCTTGCCTTTCGAATCTGTGACAGTGCCCGTTCACAGTTGCAGCCTACGATGACATCGACCACAACTAAAGCAGAACCAGAACCGTTTCATGGAGGTTTTTTTTTGTTTTCGAAATTCGTGCAGGGAGCGAAAAAAGAGGAGTCTACGAACTTCGTAGCAAATATCTCTCACGGTAACCAAAAATACACGAACGGTATTTTATCTCCTCGACAGTTACGAAATTTGTATGAACAACAGCCCTGCCCACTAAGCACCATTTTACACCTCTGTCAAGTGAATCGGTTTTGAGAAAAAATGTTAGCCCCTAGTGTAAATACGGAATGCAAAAATGAAAAGGAATGGCTAGATGAGAGAATGTTAGACAAAGAGAGCCTGAGGACAATAGTGGTGGAGATTTAGATCTGACCTAGGGTGCTTTTCATGAGACAAATACAACTTCTTACTCCTTTGACACAACTACTGGCGTTACTATGCCGGTTGATAGTTAAAACATGCTAAAAAAATTTTTTTAAAAACTATGTGTGGTTATATTTAGTTATTGATTACTTGGCAATTTTTTGTGAATTATGATGCATTTGTAATCAGCTGAAGTTCGCTCCAACGTTATGGATTATTGAATAACGATTGTCACGTAACGTAGATTATTGTTAAGTTCAAAATTACTTTTATTCACCTGTCAGGTTTATTTGAATAGACCTCCAGAGGTCCTACGGGTATTTTTTTTTTGACACGAGTTGCCTCGTACATTTATTTGAATTATTCAGAAGTGTCAAGATTGGTCTTCGTCTCAACAAACTTATATAGAAATAATAGACTACTATGAATTTATAAAAAAAAATTAGATATCTGGATATTAAGGCAATAAAACAAGATGATGAAATGTTCCTCTCATTACTATTATTTACAAACTGAATGCGTGTCACGTCACAAATTACTTTATTGGAAGATGAATATTTAAAAAAAAGTGTTCGTAGTTATTAGCCTCAAAAGCAATATTTTAAAACTAGTTTTGATCATACTTTCCGTGAAATACTTGGGAACATGTGAAACTATTTAGCGAAAATTAGGTTAATACTGTTATAGTTTATTTGTATGGTCTTCAAGATACTCATATTTAATCCATGGGTTAAATTAAATGTCCAGTGCTTATTTAAGTACTGGCATAAACGTCACACAGAGACCACGTTATTTGTATTAATTTAACCAGTATTACTGAATTCCTTGCGTGCACATTTTGTTTTATGCAACTGATTAAACTGCATGATCTTATTTCTTTTATTTTTTACCAACAATGCAACCAATCTGCGGGGAGGAGACATGACCCATTTCGTATATTTTTAAAACCTGAATGAATTAGAAATTTCAACGTGAAATCTGTCAGCACAGAAGCTTGATTTTAATTGTAGATACAAACAAGCTTTAAGGTTTTAAGGAGGAAATAATTTGTCATTCAAGCTACACAATATGTATGTTCTTATGTGTCAAAGACGTTTCCTGCTGGTGTCGACATAAAACTAAATATGATTTGGTGCTGTGTCGGCTCTCAAGAACTCGATGTTAACAGCCGTCCATATCTCTTCATTCACTCCCTTTGGTGTTATGTTGCGTCGGAGAATCACGCATCTATTACGTTTAGTGCTGCTTCAGTTTGGGCTGCGTGCTTTTCCTCACTTCCCAATAGCTCGTGGCTGCCAGGATAACAATCACACGCAAAACGTTTCTCCATGTATTTTACAAAGCGGAGATGAGCCAACTAGCGACAATATACTTGGAAATGCGGTAGTGGAGCGCCTTAAAGGACGGACATCACAATTCACCAGCCGTTATTTCAACACAAGCAAAGTTACCAATCAAGCCAAAAACTTAAAATGGAAACTATTTTGAGTGCAAGTTGTATTGCTTGAATTTTAGTGAATATTTCATTCTTGTGCGGGATGAAAGGACTTTGTCAATAATACTTTATTTATTGCAAATTACCACCTGCATTATTTGATTTATAATATGAATGCAAAATATGCCTGTTATATCTTGAAAAATGTCACAACTGTAAAACTTGTCTGAAAGTATTATAAAAACTCCAGACACGTCAAAGTTTCATTTAAGGGAATGAGATTTTACGCAAATAGAGACTTTATTATGTGTAATTGCTAGAGATTCAAAATTCCCCTTTGGATAAACGGTTTTGGAATAGTTTACGTCCGGCACTCCAGACGAAATTATGTTAATAAAAATACATAATATGCATAGAGGCAAATAGAGGACTTGTTCAAATGGACAGGGAATCGAAGACACACGTGTAAAAGAGATTAATGAACTGGGATTTCCCTACAGTGAGAATGGAAAATTACTAAGTTAGAGTCACGCCTAATGCAATCAGTCGGTATCGAACGCACGAACTATCAAATGGAAGTCATATAATATAACGTATTATCATACACGAAGGTTGCTAATAGAAGGTTGCTATGAGTGTAGCCTTCAGACTCTTGGGGCCTTCTAGGAAACTTATCGATTGGTTGATCAATACAACGGAATTATTCATCAACAGCGACGTAAATAAACAAACTGCTAAGCAGCTCGTGTGCGAGAACAAGGCTCGCATAACGATCTCATTCTCCAGAATACAACGATGGTGGTCAACTACAACGATGATTGTTTTAGCTGACGGATGACCAACTCAAAATAAAAAATTATAAACTGTATTTGTATTTACGCCCAAGACCGTGCCAAAACAAGTATATTCCTCACTACAGTGTATAGTTTCGATGCGATGTTTGTTAATTAACCTGTTATAACTGCCTAGCCTACTCGGTGTACCGTTACTCACGACAGACTCGGCCAGCCCAGCCTCCTTTTCTGCTAGTCTTGAAACCTTACGTATATAATTCTGAACATTCATGATGCCAGCATGAACGTCAAGTGGAAACGAAGTGAGAGATTTGAACGGCGTTTAACGGCGGAGGTCTTCAGTGCTGATGGGGCTGAAGCGAGTTGAGAGTGGAGCTGTGACTGGATCCACTTGGGAAAGGCAATACCCTGATAAAACCCACCAGACAACTGTAGCGTCCTCCACATTCCCCAATCCCGTTTCACCCCGCCGATAGGATGGGTTAGGTTAGGTTAGATAATGAAATGACGAAAAACAAGGATAATGTGGTTTAAAACCTATATATATACACACACACGCACACACTACTTTGCAGCTAGTTTAGTCTCTTCGTTTACGAGAAAAACACGACATGAAAGTTCCGAAAAAACCACTGTAGCAAACATGTGGTATTCCAGTTAGTTAAAGACGAGGTGATGTGGCAATGCTGCAACTAGTGTGTCGGTCGTAAGGCACACGGCAAAGGAACGAGCCGAGCTCAGTAGTGCCAGAGAGGCCACGGAGTTCACATGCAGTGAGTACTGGGACATGGCAATGGCCATGGGTGCATCCGACGGTCAAGCTCCGTGCATGCTGCATGCACCCAACGTGCGGAAAGTTGCATTGCTATGGGCGGAGTAAACTTCGAACACCTGTTATGACGTTTCGAAGTTTTGTATGTTGATGCTGTATGCTCTGTGCTTAACGTGAAAGAAAGTCGTGTTATCCACTTTAATGTCGATTTTTCCTCGTAAACTAGGGGCCTTACGCCTTTTCGCCAAATAATATTTTCTACCTAGTTTTGATCACAGATCGTGTGGTGCGGTCCGTATCCGCGAATCACCTGACACTCTGCATTAGTGTTGGTTGTGGTGAGTGTGGTTCAGGCGAGCCACCGAATGAGACGGGGCAGTTGGAGTGGGAGGCGGGCGCCCCGCTGGCAGAGTATCATTCGCATTGACGATGCTGGCCGCAACCCACTGCTGACACTACTATACAACCAAATACCCTTAGTGTCATAGTAAAAGGTGCCAACTACCCGATGTATGTGTATCTGCTACACGTTTTGCCTGCAAGAATAATGTTGTATTAATATATCGTACATATTTTAAGTTATTTTGTGTCTTACCATTAGATATCGCCAATGTATTTTCATGTATAGCTCTCACATCAGGAAAACATGCCTAAAGTAAAACTTTTGAAAGAAAAATACTAAAAATTCTGTAAAAAAGGATTAGTTTACTCCATAAGCCTACTAATTAATATTTATGCAAATATTAACATAATACAACATTTTATATATTAATTCATTTTTACCTTTTAATGACAACTATGGAACACCTATTAACAATCGCTAACAAATTTGCACAGAAATATTACATGTAATGCTTATATAATGAAACAATTTCATTAATGACCCTGACTCTTCTGTTATGACACTAAAACGAATAATTTATGATTAAGGGGTGATGCAACCCCTTAATATAGCCATGTTTTTTTTTCTTTTTCGAACGGCCAGTTTACTTTTAGGTCAACATGGGGCTCTTTATATTAACTTTGTTTAAGTCTGTGTCAATGTTTTTTTATAAAATCGTAAATGTCATCGTTTTGGACTTAAGAATGGCTTGTCTTTGGTAATTTGTAATTCTGTACAAATAGCTACGCTGTATTTGAAATATGGAAAATGTTGAGGCTTATATGTGCAGGTTTGCGTATATAATCACGTAGTAATTGTACGTTTTAACAATATTGTTATCAAATTTTAAAATGTTGCAGTTTATCTGCAGATAATAAGAACCTTGTCTCTTTCCTAAATTGTCGTCTATTTGTGCTCATACAAACTGAGTTTGAATTTTTTTTCAAGTCTTAATTTGTTTAGCATGCAAGCACGCGCAAACGAAATTAAAACTGCAAGTTCTATTCAACACGTTTTAAATTTTCAACTGATGCAATCCAGACAAAGGTTGGTAGGAATAAATACGAATACGCAGAATACGAAAAACAAAAAAAAACTCGCTTCTTTAATCTGACTGACACTATGTTACCTTTACGTTATGTTAAAAATGGTCCAATTTCTCACATGGAATTATTAACTTTACGCCACTTTCGTGGTTACTACTATGCCAATGGAATCCTGCGCTCCCAATACGAGAACATAACTATTTAATGTTATTATTTTATTATCATTGGGCAAAAAGGGAGGGGGGCGGAGTAAATCACTTTCTGTGGCAGGAAAATTATTTTTTTTACNACCCTAAAAAATGTGTTCGTACACTGGTTAAATGTTCTGTGGAATGCATGTAGAAATTTACCAAGTGTATGTACGTAGAAGTCTAACTTTTATTTAATAAATCGCAAAAAATCTAGTGATATGTTAATTTAACTGACTTACATTCGTTATTAACAAAAAAATTTTATTTGGAATACATATTTTAGTTTATTGAATAAGTAATCAACATTCAAACACGAATTTCTCAACTTATAGCTACCGTATATACAAAGCTACTCAACCTTTTCGGTTTTCCATTCTTGCAATGTAGCCTACATTCTGATTAATAATCGCAACTCTTCGCCTTTTTTTTAAATCTTCATGTTTAGGATTACAGTTACTTAATATCAAATGGTTGTCAATATATCTGCAGTTTTGGTTGATGTAACCAAGAATATTGACATGTCTATATGATGATGATGTATACATGATGATAAATTAGCCAAGTTTATGGAACAGCGATCTCACGGAATAGAATAAACAGTATAGTTAAAATCTGAATGTCAACTAAAAATAATGAAAGTATTTACGCTGTTTTTGGTGAAAAGAGCCATTTATTTCAATAAAACCTTTATTGTTAAAAAAATTTTAATTAATTATTTTGTACGATACTAGCTTAACAGATTCTATATTTCACAGGGCTGTACGATAATGAATAACAATATTAATAATGTTTATAATTTTCAAATTCCGCTAAATACACCGAAGAGCCAAAAAAAACTGGCATAGGCGTGCGTATGCAAATAACAGAGGTATGGAACCAATCAGAGTAACGCGATGCGGTCAGCAGCTAGATCGGTTACTGCTGCTACAATGGCAGGTTATCAAGATTTAAGTGAGTTTGAACGTGATGTTAAAGTCGGCGCACTAGAGATGAGACATAGCATCTCCGAGGTAGCTATAACATTTGGATATTCGCGTACTACCATTTCACGAGTGTACCGTGAATATCGGGAATCCGGTAAAACATCACATCTTCGACATCGCTGTGGCCGGAAAAAGATCGTGAAAGAACGGGACAAACGACGACTGACGAGAATCATTAAACGTGACAGACGTCCCTTTCTCAATTTGGCGCAGATTGGATTTGTGGCCTGCCCTGCAGGATTAATGGTGTGAATTGCCTCCTGCATACCCTCAGACATTGGTCGAGTCCATGCCACGTCGTCTTGCGGCACTTCTGCGTGCTCGGGGGGCCCTACACGATATTAGGCAGGTGTACCAGTTTTTTTTGGCTCTTCAGTGTATATCTGTGAGTGGAGTGTAATATACTTATAATAGAAAGCGTGGATGCACTTGGCGAGTAAATACATATATACGTTTTGTATGACTTAAAAAATTTCTCTACACAAGCAGCAGTAATAAATAACATCGGTATTACTTCATATAAGTATTTATTCTGCAACTTGAGTAATAATATGACACCATTGATTTATTTTAACAATACTTTTCATTTTACGCAGTGGAAGAGATTGGACGATAGCATGTAGAATTTTCTAACTTCAAATTTAATCACTACTGGAACAGGAAGCAAAATATCAAACACATGTGTTAGTTCTAAAATGATGCGAGAGAAAGAAGGAAGAGAGAAACGAATGTTGTTTCATAAAATAACTATCGCCACATATTACTATTCCAACACTACCCTCTTGCATTAATAAAGTTTTGCAGAAAATTTTGAAGTTTCACCTTCAGAGATTCTAGAAGTATCGAATACATTTACGCTTATCATATAAATACTCCGTGAAAGTAACTATAATAAAGTTTTGATGAGCTAGCTTTTCTGGTCACTCTGTAAATCTCGAAGTAAAACATTTATATCGAATCTAATGGAAACGTTTTGCCTACTACGGCAATCAAGTTTTTATTCCCGCTTGAGAATTTATGATTGCTGGGGTCAATTTGCATAACACAACCTACAGGATAATTTTCTAGTAAATACGATACATTTATGTAGGAATGTTTTTCGTGAAGCGTGAAAAATTGGCGCATTTTATTGACAGTTAACTCAACACTTAAGAAAACCTTGCATGGTATCTTCTGTCTACCCATTCACTGTGTATCCCGTTGACAAATGTTGATATATACATTTCACTCTACGAATTTAATTATGTAAATGATCTTTTTTGTGAATAACAATGCGATCACCAGTTTACAAATTACATTTTAAACAAACCTTAAGACTACGAAGATACTCTTGATAGTTTACTTTCAACTCTCGATAGTTTGATACCAATAAGTGTATTTCAACTCTCGATAGTTCATTACAAGCAAGTTGATTTTAACCATCGATAGTTTGCTACCAACAAATTGATTTCAAAAGCGTTCAATTAACCGTAAATAAGGTAATGCGAGTTTTGAAACAATAAGTAGCATGACTTAACCACGTCGGTTAACACAAGGAAACAACGGTATCTTGTTAGAGTAAAGATCACATAAACTCACGTTATTTCAAAATTTATTTATTTATTTGTTTCATACAAAACTTCCCATTCAGAACAACAAATTCTGTAACTGCTGCAGTACAGAAGTAAGATATAGTTTTTTTTTTCGCATTTAAGACTGCGCTTGGCTGGATCTTATTATCTGTAATCACCGAGTTCCGCATGTTTTAGTTGCCCCACCACCTGGAAAATAATTTAAACATTGAAGATGGAAATCTATAAACAACCCTTACCAAGAGCAGCCTCACATGCAACTCAGACATGCTTTATTGTGCACAGTGATTTCAGTTGTAGAATAACTGACGTTTAATATATTTGGATTACACAGAAACGGTAACTCTAAAAGTCGCGTACTTTCCTGCTTACGCTGTGTTGTAGATGTTAATATATGGTTCGTGATCAATAAATCTCAAACATACAGCTTCACTTGTATAATTTCGTTCATCAGAGTGTTGGTACTAGAATGACTAAACAATAATTTTTTCGCTTAAATAAAGGTACGGACGATTTTTAAAACCAAGTTTCCAGATTTCACTGGTAGAAAATGTTTTTTTACTGATAATAAAAATCTGTCGGATTCTTAAAAGGAAATGGCTGATATTTTGCTTAGAAAGGCGAATTAATAAAACAATATGAGTTGGTGTAGTCCTGACATAAATACTTACAGAATAGTCCGCTAAGTGGGCTTAATTAAAAAACTATAATGGTGGTGATGCGCATTTTAGTGGCTTAAATTGTGTTATAACAATCACGTTAAAACATTTAAATGGTATCTTTGTACAAAATATACCTTAAAACCATAGCTATTTCTGTATTTGAAATACAGGTTTTACCACCGAAGACCTAGGCATTACACATAACTATCTTACTCTAAAAGGTTATAAGGTTTCTTTATAACTAAAATCTCGCTTTGAAGAAATATGTGTAGATTTAACATGATATTTTTCACCACACATGACTGTATAATACCCGTGAAGATGTACTGCATCATTAAAAAACTGCTTTATAAGCTTAAATCCCCACAACTAATTTCCAATTTTTGAGTATACTAGAAATTAGATTTAAATCTGCGACCTCGCATACAGTACTGGAAAAATTGTTTTTGTGTCAGAGGTGAGCAGTTGGCAGTCAACCAGACGGAAAATCAGTTTACTAAAGAACCAGTCAAATGTATTCTATAGCGGAATTTCACTGCACTTTCCAGTGAAATACTTTTTAAAACATACCAAACATTTATTTTTCGATATTGCTTATTAATATTGTTTCGCTGCAAATAATTCCTAACGGCATGAACCCCGATTTGAAGTTTATGGGATGTATAAGAAATTGCACAAAATAAAAGCGTTTTCATTATTGTCAGCTGGTATATCAACATTTAAATATTGGTTATAGCCTATTCGCCGTTTCCTGAAAAATCACCCCATGTATGACGTGTTTGGTTATTGCCTAAATAATCCATGTATCACAAGCATTTTATACTATTTCAACGTGGACGTATTTCATTTATGGTAAAACTGAACTTTTGACTATATTTTATCTATGAAATATAATATTTCATTTCTGATTAATATGAATAAAACCAGTGAGAAAACTTGTGTGTTGGTAATGCCTAGTACGAAATTGTTCTTATGCAAAATATTATTTCACTGAGGGCGCACGAATGAGGAGCATTGTCCTTTTAGTGTAATTTTCTATACTTGGTTAATCTTTGTTTGCACGAGGAAAAGTAATATTCTGGAAGTATAACATTAGCAGGGCTTCAGAAATGTTGGAAGTTGCCGTGAATGGACAATAAAGTCTATACCAGTATTTCAGGCCTTTTCTGGGTTAAATCCCTGGGTAAGAAATAAATCTTGCATTTAAATTCAAGTTTGGTTAATTGCGTTTCCTGGTAGTCTTCGGGCACTGTTCATTAAGAGTTATGAAATGCTGAATATTTAATCAACCGCCCTTCTAATGAGAAATAATTGAAGATAATTTATAAGCGCCCACTTGGGAAATAAAAAATATCACAACCGGAGAATGATGTATTTATAGGCCAGTGATCTGGGAAAGTTGAAAAAATCGTCTATCTAATGTACAAAAATAATCATTAAATATTTTCAAATATTAAAAATTTTTACAATTTATGATAAATTATAGTGAAGTGCTAAGTATTTTAATTTGTTTAAGGCACAGTACTTGTGAGTTCAAATTGAACTTTTTGCTCTTGGACGGTATCAAAAGGATTCCTTCGGAATGCATTGCGCTACGCTTTACCTAAGTAATTTGTACGAAGGAGTGGAATGCCTTACAATATTGAATATCTTTACTCATTGAAATCAATACAACATTAATACCACAAAACAATATATTTTGTAAGTGTCGTTGTAAATGAAGGCACTAGGAAGCATCAGACTAACAAATAACTACAATACCGAATCACTAAGTTGAAAAAATCACATAAAATATTTATAAATAACATTTTTTACACATATAACAGTAGTTGAAACATTTAATAAATAAACATATATACATACATAGCAGTTTTTATAGTGAGATTTGCAATTCCATTAATGTCCAAATTTCTGGATTTAATGTGAGAGACAACTCGAATGCAGATACAATGAAAAATTACCTCAAAGTAAATAATGCAATTTTATTCTCTTTACAGCGCGTATTTTTTCGTCACTTTGAGTGCATCATTTCTCCCTTTAAGTTTATAAATGCCAAAACTGCATTAGTTACTTTTATCAATCATTTAAACGTTTAGCACACAGGAGTTATGTTTGAAGTAACAAAATCTGAAAAGTGCCAACCAATTTAAAAACAGATTTCCAACCAAATAGTTTTGACATATGAAGATTACGTTGTCCGGACGAAAGGACTCATTATATGTTGTTATGTGTTTGGTTGGTAGAAAATTATCAGTTCTGTTGTACGTCATATTTTGTAAGCAGTATTTTCGGGAAAACAAGCATTTAGCTGTCCCAAGCATCTCTTTCAGTGTATAGCTGTTTCAAACAGGACTGTGATAAATTTATACTATTTCGATGTTTGCCAACGCTAATTTATGAGTGGTTTATGTGATAAACTGGTTAATTTGACACACGCTACAAACTTAAAGTGATTCAATTTAAATTTTACAAAATTTTATTTAAATAGATGCATGAAAAGTTATTTTTTGTTTGTTTCATCATGCAATAAACGTATATTCGCCAATGCATTTCAGGAGTACCCACAGTCTAAAGCACAAAACATATCGCGCAAACCACTTTCGCTACAAAACATATGCAACTTTCTCTTATTTGGGACCATTTGAAACCAAAGTACTGTGAAGTAAAATTTCTGTAATAAAAACGTTGGTCAGCGCGTTGTCTATAGGTTCCTATCAATTATAATTAAAAAACAAACAATAGTACATGCTTTACGTATATAAGACAGTGCGATTATAAACATTTAGGTTTCCTTGGGGTACGATTTTACTTTACATAATGAGTTCCAGTAGATTTTTCAGGTTCCTGTGAACATCTTGTTGGTAATGAAATATATAGCTATAAAAATTACTATTCTATGAAAAGTATTATAGCAAATTCCCATACAATTCTGAACAAGTTAAACGTCTATATGTCAGAGATAGTTAACTGTTAATAATTAAGTAACTTTTATGAGCTGGTAATGTTCAGGGATCATCAAAATCCCATACGTTCAATATTAGTGTGACTGCTGATAGCGAGCAAATATAACAGTTCTGGGAAATTGCAAGATAAACATAATATATGCACGTGCTTGTTAGATCTGAACAACTTCTTTCTCAACTAGCTTGGGATATTTTGACATCGGTTTTCACAGAAAAACGCCCGACATTATTCGATCGCTATCTTTGGAAAATAATTTCAGACAGATTCTCCATCAGTATTTAATATCACAGCCTGTCTTTAAACTCCTTTCTGTTCAATACAAAAAAAAAATATGTGATGAATCCTGGCTGAAGTCGTCTGAACTCATTCAAACGCCCGTAGTCCATCATCTGTGATAAAATAATTATTATTTGATATACATATTGTTTTCTAATACTTCTGGTGATGGAATTGACACATGCCGGCTACTGTTAAGTCCAATAAGAAATAAAGAAAACCGCATGTTTTTTTGCATTTGTCAAGAATAACAACATGTTTGGGCGGCGCTTGGAGCCAAATCAAAGGTAACTCAAAAATATATTTTAAATATTTTTAAAAAAATCTACCAATTAAAAAAATATATATGCGTGTTTTGTTGAGAATGTTCCAGGCCAACAAAAGTCACCCCAACATATTCTTCAACTTTTTTGTAGCCAGTGGTAGTGTTCCCGATATTGTGCGGCCCTGCATGGCTACCGCTAACCTCAGAGACTTGAACGCGCGAGGTAGAAAGAAAGAGAGCTCAGGCGGCCAGTGCCCCGGAAGGAGTGGTGGTAGAAGTGTTGAAGAACCTGCCGATGGGCCCCCCGCCGGTCTGACGCATGTCAAAGGCGCTGATGACGACGTTGAGGGCTGTGGTGACGATGTTGAGCGCCAGCACCACGTTGTTCCACGCGTTCGCCACGCGCTGGTGCTGCTGCTTGTTGATGTTGAAGGCGGAGCCGAGCGTTACGTTGATGATGCCTATCACCACCTGTTCGCCGCCACAACAAAGTGCAACTCAGGATAATAACATGCAAACGTAACACAATCAGGCAAAATAAAAAGGTTAAAAATGGCCGGAACGCAACGCAGATGACCAGCTGCGAAAGCAAGAAAATTCTTTCTGGAAAAGAAAGCAAGATAAAAACTAAACTCAAACTAAACACAAAACAAAGGAAACATGCATATATTGCGGGAAACATAAATCAAGCGTGTTCAAATGACATGACCATTTCTCCTCTGATCTGCTAACATTGCTAATATTTGCTTCGTTGTGCGTCATCATTTTATTATTTCTTAAATGGATATTTAATAAAATGATTTTTGAAAAGTAACATTTTTCGAATTCTAAATTAAGTTAAAAAACAAACATTATTTTATTTTCCTTATTAGTGTCCATGTATGAGAGTAGAACAGTGGTACATCAATATTAATTATAAAACATTTCATGGGTCAAAATAAAATAAGAATCAAGCAAAAAAAGAAAAATTAACCTTTTTAATTAAAGTTGTGGGTTACGTCTAACAAGGCTGACATCAAAACACGGACGGAATTGGGTAGCGATTATTTTCGTTTAATATTGTGTTTAATAATTTTATTTCAGTGTAGCTACTTAGCAATAAATTTAGTGAGAATTAGTTCTGACATTACAGAATTAAAATACCCTACTATAAGAATATCTGGGCTCTAATTGTGCACTTTAGTTTCTATATAGAAATGTACAATTGTATATCCAGAGGTTATCTTGAAACATTATTTTTATATATTCTCACTATATAGTTTCATATTAATTATTGACAGAGACGTAGCGAGAGACAGCCAGCAGTCGTGGACCGCAGCGCCGCGCAGTCGGTTCACTTTCACCGGGGGACGGTCGCTGAGAGGTTAGGGCCAGCGGTGGCGGGGACGTGTAGCTCGTAGACCGGCACCGCCGGGTCCAGCCCGAAGCTCATCTTGATGACGTCGGACACCAAGGCACCCATGACGCACGACAGCAGGCAGTGGTTGACGACGGCGGACGCGTACTGCTGGCCCGGGTGGTTGAGGTTCATCAGCGTCAGGGCCAGCGAGAGCGCGGCGGCCGTCACCTGGGGGCGACACATCAGGTCCCATCGCACGTGGGGCACATCTCACATCGTCAACGCAACAACACCCTGCTGCATCCACTCCGAGGAGGTCCGGACTCCTTGGACTCCGTCAAGAGAAACGCCACCAGAAGAGGCGCTACATTGGGTTACAAGTTTCTCACCCGAGCACACCAGGCCAACGCAAGACTTACTTCCATACCTGAGAAGCAAACGGATTTTTCATTTTCTTCGGTACTGTCCAGTGACCTCAGTTTACACAAGATGAGCATGACTGCGAATTTAGGACAGGTTTAACACTGGCGTGAAAAACTGGCACCCTCATTGACCGATTTAGTTCATGAAATATCCGCAGAGCCATGTCAAACTAGGGCTAGTTATACGTGGCAGGTACAGAGGTAGTTACGGTATTTATTCTTAAAATGATAATTTAAACTATGTGACAATATCTTTAAACTGTGTTTGATACGTTATATTAATGCAATTTTGGAAGCTGAAGTATTTTTTGACAGCAGAATGGATGCAAATGTTACCAGGTAGCCCTAGTTTTGGATGAGTGAGTGAAGAGATTTGGGCGGCTCTTAACAGCGAGGTCTTGAGAGCTGATGAGTGTGAATGAGGTGAGTATGGAGCGGTCCCGGAATAGAAGGGTGGTGGAAACGGGAGATACCCGAAAGGCCCGCCGACTAGTGGCATCTTACGGCACGATTCCCACATGCGAAAATACAGGAGTGGCCTGGCCGGGGATTGAGCCCAGTTCACATTGATGGGAGGCGAGCAGGCTAATCGTTTAGCCACCGCGAACTCTCCCCCTCCCTAGTTTTGGGGTAGCAAGGAATAACCCATATATAAAAATGTCAAAACACACTATTTTGATTCAGCGCAATGAAGCTACTTCACGAAATAAATCGGACTATACGAATGTCAACTCGCGAACGTTAGTCGACAGGCAAGAGTCAAGACCTGCAATTCTATGGCCGAGAGCGTGACTATTATTGTTGAGTAAGACTGAAGAGATCAATGGATCTCAAACCACCGACATCCACCCCTCGGGATGCGTGCAATGAAGGATCTGCGCACTGTCTCCACGCGAAAACCCAGATGCTTGTCAGGTACGGAGTCATGGGAACAATTCTATGCCCCGGAGGCGGCACGCTCCAGCACGTTCTCGGAAACGAGCTTGAGCGGCTGGCTGGAGTGCTCCATGCCGAAGCCGGAGATGATGACGTTGATGAGGGATATGACGAAGACGAGGACGAGGGACAAGTCGTTGAGGATGAGCGCGGCGCGCTGGTCCACCTGCCGGTTGATGTTGAGGCCGCCGACGACGAGGAAGATGATGCCGACGCCGACCTGCGGGGCAGCCGCACACAACAAATACAGCTGGTCACCGCACGAGCCTGCCAAACACTACAGCGACACACTACTACACACTACAGCGACATACTATTACACACTGAGGCTGTTCCGTTCCCTGCACCTGAGCGGCCAGCTTGCAAACCATCCAACAGTGGTTCCGTTACTCCAAGCGTTAAGCTGGGATATAAGTTTAGAGAACATAACAGGTGACAGTGTTCTAGTAGAAGTTTTTATAGGTTGTCCACATCTTCGCGATCACAAAATTAAATATTCTAAAGAAAAGGAAAAATTACCAACTCTTTTAAACCGCTGTCTATTTTCAATACAATATCACACCAAATCTATAAAGACAGCAAAAATATCATAACACTATTCACAAACATTACCAATCGATGTTAGAATTGCCGTAAAGTTGCATTGGCTAAAAATAACACATAATTATTTAATCGTGAATCAATTTTGTACAAGATTTCTGAACGTGTGAATGTTCTACTGTTATGTCCGATGCTTTGGGAATGTGTTTCTTTGGTTGTGAATATACCATTAATGGCTGCGCTGGGAACGGAACAACTGCCATGCACTGTTTTAAGCGTGTTGTTAAAATATATGCATGGAAAATGTACATGTGAACAACTTCGTACGCCTTAACCTTAAGTTGCGTACTTTAATATTAAGGTAAGGTGTGTAGGTACTTAATATAGCATTAACCATACCGAAAACTACACAAATATATGTTCTACATGCATGAATACACTAATTAATGGCACATTTTAAGTTGTTTTAGATTTTTTAATTAATTTGCGGCCCTTTTCCACCAATGTTTCGTGCCAACGTGAAGTCAGCGAACAAAGCATTTGTGTTCCAGACCATATGCAGTTGATGCACAAAATTGGCCGGAAGTAAAATTATATATAGGAGATTCGTCGATGCGCCACCAGTAAGGGATCGGAACAACTTCCTTGAGCGCATTGTCCATTGTGCATGTAACTGAATACAGCTTGAGTATACCACGAGTCATACGAGGGACATTCTGCGAGACATGCCAGCATTGGGAAAACTAAATTCAACAGAGAAGCGTCAAATAACAGTTCTGTCATTGGGTTTCATGGTTGCGGCAAACAAACGTGTGTACTTATATAAAAATAAGTATACACCTCACAAAAAATTCGGAGTATTGTGCGATAAGGCAATGTGGGTGGTAGGAGTTATGTAGTATTTTGTGATAAGCAGAGAGTGCGCTAACGCATTGAACATGGGTGGGACAAGTTGAAAACAGAATTTTATAATCGTCCACAACCTCCAGAAACACTCCCAGATCTCATAAGAGCTGCCCAGATGGAATGGGACCGTCTTCCGGAAGATGACATCAACACATTGATTACAAGCATGCCACTGCGTGCTATGATACAGTACAATGCGCATAAAGGCCATACATGGTATTAAGCTGCAGTGGGAAGAGGGAAACCCTCCCTAGTGAGAGACACCGTTACGTTAATTGTGTTGTTCCTTAGTGTTTATTTGTGTGTGATATTGGAAAAATGTTTATTTGTCAGAAACGCTTTGAATTTCACGTTTTTTAATCGGTACTGTTAGTATCGTCTTATTTCCATGGTTTATTTTATGTATATTTCATACATTTTTGCTTTATTTACGTATATATCAAACTTTTTGTGATGTGTTTGTGTTAGTTTATTAGAATTTTAATTGTTGTGGGAACAACCAAATATTACTGGATTTGTTCTGTAGTAAGAACAGTGTCCTTGGCTAGGGACCACATTTATAGCAGCAGACACGATCATAAACATCATCACTATATATATATAGTTATATTGGTATTATTATGAAGGTTAATGATGTTTGGATGATATTAACCCCAATATTATTTCTGCCCCAATATTAACAGTTTGAATGAGTTATGGGAATTAAAATGTAGGTCATATGGCCATGTTTATTTCTCAATGTGCAGACATAGCAAGTCGTGTTGAACTTTATTTGTGTGTTTGATATTGCGTTCCTACCCTAAGTGGTTGGACTTTGGCACACGTACACATCTGGAAAATCTTAGCCTTGTGAAATGATTGCTTATCAGCAAGATGTACTGAAATCAATAGTATATATGAAGATGAGGGAAGAGATGTATTGAAATATTAATTGTTAAAATTTTATCTAGTCATTTTACAAATGACTTGAAGGCTGAGGCGTTTTTCCTTACATAGTTAAATTGGGTTGTTTAGTATTTTTCTATCAGCTATTGCCATATGGTCTCGCGACTTGCGTACTAGGTATTTTTGAGTACACAAAAAATAGATCTAAGTGAAAGCGTAGAAGTTGCCTGAAATATTAGCGAAAGAGATTTTCGGAATCAGAAACCAACTACAAAAATACGTGTCACGATGTGTACAGGCTTCAAACTCATCTTATAAATTGGTCGTCCTTGCCCTGATAACATCACAAATATTTATACATCACGTATACCGCAATAACAATTTGAGCATTCCCTCATTTATCACTTGTTCATGATTTCCTCCTCTCTCTCTCTCTCTCTATTAGTCCGCGACTTTTCACGGATCCAAGATGCAAAACAGCGTTTCAACTGTCTAGTTATGAACAGTTTAGTTGTACTTTATTTATGCGTTGAAGTTAAAGAATATAAATGTTCAGAACTGTAAGATTTTTAGGTTGATTGAAAAAACATGCAAGCAATTTCATCAAAAAAATTCGGGTAGCAACGCAAAAATTATCTATCTGTAGCGCTTAACACAGTGCTGCGCTGCCAGACTTTGAAGAAACGTCTAGAATCTACTGTTTAATCAAGACGTACCAAGACATTCCTACACTGATAACATATATGCCTGACAATGCCTTCCATTCACAGTATCACATATGCTTACTAGGCGTCGGATAATCGTAAGCAAAACTGTCACTTGTGCTTTTTTTTTTTCGATACATGCTATCAAAATTCAGTATTCGTATAACATGTACTTTTCATGTTTTACAGCCTATTGTTAACTCGTTCTTGATAAGTTGGAGTTTATCAACGGTTTAACATGAACAGGTGTCAACATTTTCGCTACACAGTAGAGCAGAGTAGGGTACTCGAGTCGCAAGAGAAATTCAGGTATTTGAAAAATTCCGAGCTACTATTAGATACGTAGAAATAAAGTGATGAAGGTTAGATATGTTGATAATAACAACAAGTTTCTCTGCAAAGGATCAGTTAGGATAGTAGTGAACATGCATTTTTAGGATTTCGCATTTTAAAATGAAAATCTGGATAACTCACTATATCCCAACCTAAATACATCGTTAGTTCAAAATTTCAGTATTGCAGTGGCAAAATTTTGGGTTTCCGAAAATGTTTGCCCAAACGTTACATTTAGATAAATGAATTAAAAATGTTTCACCAAATTGTTTGAATTTAGTTTTTGTTTGTTCATTCCAATATTTTGCCATTGAAAATATTTATTTTATTTTATTAATTATATTTTTATATCCTATTCTCAGAATTCTTAACTTAACTGCAAATACAAAGCTTGCCATTACCCATGCATTCTCATTATTATGGGTGGTTGTGAACACAAAGGTGTTCTAAATGAATGTAACTTTTTGCTTACTACATAATCTCTCTTTGTCACTGAACTTCGGGGGGAAAATATAGTTTCACGTCACTAAATATCTTAGCATTTATTTATTTCTGTATTCAGAACACATTTCACTGGATATTTTTTTTTTTTGCAAATTCAAAATGCCGTATGAGTATTTGTAAACAGTTTAGCTATTTTAGCCGATATTCTGTTTATAAATAGCCAGATCTGGATATTGTACCCATAAATTAAGTGAAGATGTTCCCCATGCCATCGTACAACTACATCAACATTCGTTAGTATGTTGTACTTTTATCAGGGAAATTTGTTAACATAATTTGTTGGTTTACTTATCATAAAGAATATTTATTAATCAAATATAGTTTTACGTAAGAGGGAAATAGATAACTTTTGATTTATTTTTATTATTTTAATCAAGTAGGATTAACTAAAATCTAATATATAAAATTCTCCCGTCACAGTGTTAGTCACTGAACTCCTCCGAAACGGCAGGACCGATTTTTATGAAATTTTTTATGTGTACTCGGTAGGTCTGAGAATAGATTTATATCTATTTTTTACACCCCTAAGTAATAAGGGTGGCCACCCCCAAACAATTTTTTTTTATTGTTTGAACAAAATTTTTATTTTTTATTTTTTTATGATGTGGCATCAAAACATACATACCCTCCTAAATTTTCACCCTTCTACCACCAACTATTAT
>NQII01000563.1:578836-659442 GCA_002778355.1 Clitarchus hookeri | reverse complement strand
TACTCGGTAGGTCTGAGAATAGATTTATATCTATTTTTTACACCCCTAAGTAATAAGGGTGGCCACCCCCAAACAATTTTTTTTTATTGTTTGAACAAAATTTTTATTTTTTATTTTTTTATGATGTGGCATCAAAAAATACATACCCTCCTTAATTTTCACCCTTCTTCCACCAACCCTTAATTTTTTATAGCGATATTAGTAATTTAATAAATTTTACCCTAGGTCGATAACTGATCAATTATCATCGATCATTTATCGATCTAGGTTACAATTTATTCCCACCAGGTGTCTCCCAGTGACACAGCACGGAGTAGCCGGTCTCCACTTTCTCTCACACAATAACCTTTCTCTTATTCATTTGTGCTCAGATCGTAGTAGTGACGTGTTTACAATTATATTTTCAATAATTAAGTGTACTTCTTAATTAACTTTATTATTGATCGCAAAGCTGTAATTGTTTGTATTTCCATTTTATTAATATTTATTAAATTATCTAATTTTATATTCCGTCATCGACCACAGAGCTCCATGCCTCTTCCACTAATATACCACATCCTCACACACTTACAATAAGTTATAGTTATTTTTTTCTAATACTATAATCACTAGAAATACTTTTTATGGCAAAACAACGTTTGCCGGGTCAGCTAGTAATATGTAAATTTGAATATCAGAAAGCGTTCACAAAGACGTTTACTAATCCTAGGTGGTGTTGATTGTTCACGGTAAACTGAGCACTTTTGAAAGCCCTGCTTAAGATCTACTTGTATGCACGCTGTGTATGATACCGCCTTATGTAAAATTAACACTGCCATGTACCTCATCACTTTATTAACGCACCAGTTAAGTATAAGTGTAAAACTATTAAAAAAGGAAATATTTTACAAATCTGCTAATGTATACACTTCGCTAAATTTTAAAAAATAATAGAAAGGAAAGAAATCATTTTAGTTTTTAAAAATGTTTACCTAGCATTTTTAATTCGGTGTTAGGACGTGGAACTACTTTCCCTTCGTCGTTACCAAATTTACTGGGTGCATGCCATTCAGTGCAGGGTGATTCTAAAATCATGGGACAAACATTGAGGGGTGGTAGAGCTCACTAAAACAAACAATTATTGTAGAGGAATATATGGGCGGAAGTGACGCGTTGAGGCACAAACACAAAAATAACACATGAAATGCAACACATTGTTTATTTACAACGTCGCCGCTAAATGCCTTTTTACAGCAATGTTTATAATAATTGCTCAAAATTGCTACCACCTACAGTAATGCAAGCTTGGTAGCGTCGGTGGAGTGATTGGCGAACAGATTCAAATACGCTGGGTATTTCACGCACGCCACCATTGTCAGCCAATCACGCCATATGTAGAGGTCGCCAAGCATGCGTGACTGTTGGTGGATGCATTTCCAGCAACTGTTTTAACATTTTCTGTACGGAATCACTCGTTAAGTATGCTGCTAATGAACATTTTGTGTTTCCGTTAATGTGTTATGTTTTTGTGTTTGTGCCTCAACGCGGCACTTCCGCCCATATATTCCTCTACAATAATTGTTTGTTTTAGTGAGCTCTACCACCGCTCAATGTTTGTCCCATGATTTTAGAATAACCCTGTATATGAGGTAGGAGCGGCGACATTTTTATAAGGTTGATTTAAAAAGTGCTCAGTTTATCGTGAACCACCTTTAAAACAAACGTGGCAACTCCTACAGAGCAAGATTGCGCTGCTCCAAACTCCCGTCAGCCATGAAAGCTGGGCAGCTCCGCAGTGACCCTGGTATTTCGTGAAACGAAGGAATTTCGCTGGTTGTTGTCACACCTGCTGATATCGTTGCGGTAACTTTCCGCGATCCAGGAGCCGTGCCATGCCTGCCCGTCTGGCTTTCTAATTCCGCGGAGAAATACGCAGACCGGATGTGCAACCAACATGTCGTATTCGCTTGCACCCAAGTGCTGTAACGAAACGCTTTCGGCGACTAATGTGTTTGACCTCGATGTTACAAATCCGTTGCCCGCGCTCTTCGGATTTCTCCAGTGATACGAAATGATTTCGAAAGTAGGGAGCTGCTGTGGCTAGTTCGCCGGTTTCCCGCCAATGCGATCTGGGGTTGATTCCCGGTGGGAGTTACAAGTGGGTTTTTGCACGTGGGAAACGTGGCGGACGTTGTCATTGGCTGGTGAGGTTTAGCAGAGCATTTTCGTTTCCCCGCCTTTGCATTCCGTCGCAGGGTCTTAGAAATGCTACAGTTTAAGAATGACGGAACACCTACGAGTCCCATCTCTAAAATTCATCACTCAGTGGGCGTTACTGCTACCCCAAAGTGCAATACATAACTATTATTTTTATCAAGTGAGAAGCGCAATCGAGGTACCAAGTTAAAATGCAACTTAAATGACCACGTTAAGCCATTTTGGAGTCATTGGGAGTGTAGATTTTCCTTGTAAAGATGCGTGACTCGTAAAGCGTAGGGCAACTTTTTGAAGTACATGAAAGCGAAAATAAACAATAATACAAAGAAAACTCTAGTTAAATAGTCATAAGTGGTTCCTTATCTGTACTGTATGGCTGCGGCACTAAGTTTATTTTCTGAAATGACGGAATCTCATTACCAGTTTTCATTTAACACCAAGTGTACGAAGTCACGAAGGCTTGGCAAAAGTACACTCTGTTGCTAGTTTGGAGATACAGTGCACCTCAGAACACTTTAGTATGAACATCTAAGATCGTAATTCAGCGTTAGTGGCCACAAGACTCGGGTAGAGCATCCCTACGACACACGATAATATTCTAAACTAAGAAACATAACATCAAACAACATGCTAAAGCAGAATTTAGTGCATGCTGCTATCTTAATGCCTGTGCGAATAACACAAGCAAAACTATTTGCGAAAATGTGTCAGGTAAGTATGATTGCATAGGTTACAATATCGCCAACGTTCACGGTACATCAGAGTGGGTTTGAACGGAGGAGAAATGCTCAAAGAAGCTACAAAATAACTGTTAATATTTATCTCTTAAAACAAAAACAAACTACCAATCGGGTTATAGAAACAGGAAGATGTGAAAATGTGAATTCTCATTCAAGGAATATGTTTACTGTAATTCATGCAATTCTTTTTCAAAAGCAATGCCAAAATATTGATTTTGTTAGAACACTACAGTCGGAGTAGGTAAAATATAGTATTGACATTTTTAAGAGTTTCTACTTGTGGTGCGTATTTATATAAGTGTTAATACTAGGGTTGAGCATATGGCATTTAATTATAGCCCGGGACAATGGCCAGCGAATACAATGCCCCGTTACTTGCCAGAGATCTATCGAGAACCTGAATTATAAAGAGTTGTCTAGAATAATTTTATCTGCATTTTAAGCTAACAGTGGGCGTAGCTTGTATAAAATGTATGGGTGCTCGCTCTTACATTTAGCATCGCTGCATGTTATTTAGTCAAGGTAAACAATTTTTGAAAAGAAGGAATTGGCCCTACTGTATTTAAAAATGCATGTTAATTCTAATTTGTTTCGTAATAAGTTGATTACGTGTATCAACTGTGTATTTCGTACATGTAAGCATAGTTGCAGAAAGTATTTTCAAAACAGACACCAATCTTGTGTTAATATTTTAGAGAAACGTTCGTGCGGAAAGACGTTAAGTAATTTCAGTGTAACTGTACTTTGAACATTTATATCAATAAGTTGCGCACTGACATTACATTTTCGTAAGAAAAAGTGTGAGATCAGTGGCATAAGGATGTGTAATTTGAAGGAAATCGAGCGTAACATTGGAAAACATACCGAATCCCGAAAGTAAAAAGTACGCGATAATCCACGGAATCATTTTAAACAGAGGGCCGTAAATATAGATCTTAACTAAAGATGTTGGAGATTCATTTTCCTCTTTTGCGCAAGTCCCAAACACTGGCACAAGAATTACTGTCAGAACTGTAAAAAAAAAAAAAAAAAAAATTGTGTGTTTAAGCAACTATGTTCCGTTTGTTTGCACTGGGATTTTGAACAAAAATATTGGCATAGTTAAAGAGTATAGGCTGTTCGCGGTAAACTAAACACTTTTAAAAGTCCAGCTTAAGATCTATTTGCATGTACTTTATGTATTCTTATACGATACGAAAAATTTAATTACAATGGGCCTGACAATTTATGCGTCGGTCAAGCCAAACTCTAAAATTGTTATAAAAACAAATATTTTTAAAATTTGCTGATTCTTACACGTTTATGAATTAACAAAACAGAAAGTAAAAATATTACTTTCAGTATTCACTACTGTTCACCTAACATTTTTGATTCAACATAAAGACGTAGAACTACTTGCCTTCCATCGTTACCAACTTCACAAGGTGCATGCCAGTCAGTGTGCCCGTTAAAATATTTGCAGGTAGGCACTGTGGTATTTTTCAGAGGTTCATTTCAATAGTGCTTAGTTAATCGTAAACAGCCTTTAGTGTTATATTATAGCGCAGCGTCGTGGTTTCGACAGCTGTGTAGGAAGGAAAGTAGTTTCAGTGCTGGGACACGAAATAGGCTACTGCGCAGCTGGCAAGCGAGCTCTACCCCATATTAACCCTAGTTGTACATATGTGCCGGGAAACGAACGCGAGGGAGAACTGCAGCAGACGGCAGCGGCGCGTGTAGAACGCAGACCAGTGGCTGTCTAGCGAGCATGCGGGTTGAGGACGTGCATTCAAGGCGAGAAGGGGAGCAGTCACCAGCTAGTCGCCGCCGAAGATGACGGCCGAGTCGACGAGCCGCCCCAGCCCCGGGTCGAAGGCGCTGATCATGAGGTTGAGCGCCGTGACGGTGACAGAAATGCCCATGGAGGTGTAGTTAATGGCGAGCGCCGAGGTGCGATACTCGCTCAGGTGCAAGCGGCAGTCCCGCATCAGGTTGAGGGATAGGAACAGGGCCCCCATCACAACCTGCGCACACACCAAGCATGGCGAGCGGCGACCGACTCCGGGAACGTCCCTCCACCGGGAGCACTACTCCTGGCACAACGTGCTGTTCAATGAAATCAAGGTGGATATAGTCCATTCACGATTATTTTCATCTTTTCTGAAGCCCTGCTAAGTTCTACTTCCAGGGTATTTCTCCGCTTCGTGCAAACAAAGCTCAACCAAGTCTACGAAATTACACCAAAGGGACTGCCCACCGCATACTTGCGCACTCAGTGTAATAATATTTTGCATGAGAACTAATTTTTACCATGCATTACCAACACACCTATTTTCTCATTGTTTTATTCATATTAATTATAAATTAAATATTATAATTTATAGATAAAATATAGCCAAAGAGAAATTTAAATTGAAACAAAAATAAGGTACTTTTACGTTAACAGAATTATAAAACGTTTGTAAAACATGACATATTTAGAAAATATTTTTCAAATGTTAGAATCAAAAGTGTGAATAAACCGCGAATAGACTATAGGTAAATAGGGCTTAACGTCTTATCGAGAGCGAGGTCATTATATGCGGAGCAAGTTGCTGAGAGAGAAAGGAACGGGGAAGGAATTTGCCGTGGCGTGTATTAAGAAACAATCACAGCATTCGTCTGGAGTGATTTCAAACCCGGGTCCCCCCGACTACGAGTCCGGTGGGTTACCAGTGTACTGTCTAGCGCAGGAAGAAAATTAATCCCAAAGCTCACAAACAGCCCGCGCCATGATGCCATACCCACACAAGCCCTGAATGTGGAAATTAACATCTAAATAGAGAAGACACCTATCATTTTCTCAGCGTTTTTGTCGGAAATTTTTGGCCCGACTCAAGGTTACCGTGTATTCGCCAATGCATGCTCGCGACGCCGTTGTGCGGGCAAACAAAAAATTGTCTCAAGACATTCTTCCGTCTCTTTCTAAGACGTGCCACTGGAGTCCACGGAGGGTTGCGGGGAGTATTTAACAGTTCCTAGAAAGAGAAGGAGCTTCTCGTGATAATTACTTGTCTGGAAGTACGACGGCGCCACGTATACGGAATCTGCGGACTAAACTAACCTAATATAGCGGATGAATACGTGGAAGAAGAGAATAGATTTGGAGGCTGTTAACATCGAAGTCTTGAGAGCCGACGAGGGTGAGGCTAGGTGAGCATGGAGCGGCGCCGGAGTGCAAGGGCAGAGGAAACGGGAGATCCCCGAGAAGACCCACCGACCAGTGGGATCGTCCAGCACGATTCCCACGTGCGACAAACTGGGAGTGACCCCACCGGGAACCGGACCCGGTTAGCCTAAGTGGGAGGCGAGTAGTCGAACCAATACACCACCGCGGCCCCCTGAAGTAATACGTGTTTATATTGTTTTAAAACCAACCTAAACTAAACTGTAATACTAGTTCAATAAGTGTTTGCGCAATTTGAAACCAACCTAGGGTGGTTGGTGAATAAGTGGTTCGTTTTCACACGCGCATGCGCTGAAGCCTCGGTGCTTATAAAAACAAGGAGGAATATTTGCAATGTCTCGCTCCATCTATAGTACTCGTATTCAATGACACTAGGCTAACGACTTGCCACAACAAACGCCTTTCGTTATTTAGAAGGCAGGTGTGGTTGTAGAACTCACAGGAATAGGAAACAGCAATACTTTAGAGGATTTATTTACATTAAGCGACCTAAGACTGTGACTTGACGAAGATAATCAACAGCGGACGTATTAAAACCCGGCATTTATCCTGCATCTGATGTGCAGTGCACTATTTTAGGCAACTCAAAGGTAGACAATCGGAGTAAATAAAAGCTGTGGAGGGCGTTATCAACGATTATAAATTATTACGTTATACAGTCACCCATGATATGTGCGTAAATTGTTTAATGGTGATTTAAATTGTAACTTGAATTGACGCGACTGTTCTTAAATTTCGCAAATATGACCACGTACTGGCCTTGCGTTACGTCTGCACATACCGTGTTCATTTATCAACATGTATCGTCATTCCTGTTTGTATTTCTCATCTCATGCGGGATATGATACAGCTATTAATAGTGTTCGACCTACTTGATTTAATAACACTATCACGTCCAGTTAAAAAATAATACTACTTCTGCAATTTATATTTATTTTCAGTATCTTTACAAATAATTTGACTATTGTGAAAGTTTGTGCAGAATTTGATTTTAACAACATCAGGGTTTCCAGTTCTGTGCCAGTTCCTTATTCAACATGCATGACACTGTGCGAAGTAAACAGGTCCTCTGAAATGTTACACTACTGAATTACCAATAGGGTACATTTAGCCTAACAAAAATGTGTATTTTCTGGTTTATATTCCTGCCAAACACTGTCAACCCTGTGATGTTATTTACAGAAAATGAAAAATTAGGTTCCATAGTTTTGAATAACCACAAGTGAGAATCACAATTTCGCTGTTACTGTAATGTATAAACCAAAAATAAAAAATAAACTATTTTCAAAAGTTTAGCCAAAATAAGCTATCTTCGTTCATTCTAAGAAGAGCTTAGCAAAATTTATTTTACAAAAACTGAGGAACAACTACAGACTATTATTCAAAATGCCCCCATAATCAATAGCATAAATATAATAAATCGCAAATATTTACTCTGTAATGTTCAAAAATATCTTACGGTAATAAATAGTTTTTTTTTTTGTAAACTATATAAAATCTGCAAGTGAGAAATTAGTGACTATGCGAGAGCTATGTGACCTAAATTATTTTGAAAAGTGTTTGGAACAGTTAAAAAATAAGAATTTTTTTTTCATTGCTATTTAAGAGAAAGAGCCGTTTGCTTTAAGGTATTTTGCGTGTTAGAGACCAATAAGTGTAGGGTCGCTAAGGGCGACGGAGGGACGCAAATCAGATACCTTATCGCCTTTACGCTCAAGGCACTGAACTGTCGTTCCGGGTTTCTTTTCGTCAGCAACGTGACTCTTCGAGACTTTCAGTAGTGACATATGACCGTATAATTTTATAGTGTAATAACAAAGATGAAGGTGTGCTGCGCATACCAATAATACTATAAACATTCTATACCCGAGTTATCAAACGTGAAAATAAAAGTATGTTTCAAAAACTAATTTTCCCCCCTCTTTCATTCTTTAAAAAACAGTCCTTAGAGAATAATTGAGAATCTAACGTGCGTGTGGGTAAAGTTTCTTAAATGATTCCGTACGCAGGAAACATAAAAATAATTCAGAAATTTTAAAACAACATTATTTTATATTTTATTTTTTACTAACTCTTTACAAACTGTTTTGTGACCTGCGCAGAGAGCCACCTCAATGAATAATGTATTAATAATTTAAAGGCTGTTTTTGATTGAAGAAACACGCGATAAGTGATTTTAATTCTGGTACATGGAATACTTTTGATATGTTCTCTATGTGGATTGTAGTCCTAGGTGATATTTTGCGGTTAATTAAGCGTTTTCAAAATCAATATTTGATACACACAACTTACATCTAATTAAAGTTTTTTTTATGGAAAAGCGTAATATATCACACGCAGTAATGTTGGCTGCTAGTAAGGAAAAATATTTCCATGTCTTTAACGACTTATAAAAAGCCTGTCTAAATTGGTGTCAATAAATTGCATAATTATTTATTCTCTACTAACCTAACAATGAGTCAGAATGGGAAGACTGTAATGCAGTATATATATATATATATATATATATATATATGTATGTATGTATATATATATATATATATATATATAATGAGCAGTAATTTTTTTTTCAGAATTTGATTTCAAAACTGCCGACTTTACCGTGAACATCCTATAAAAACATCGTGGCTTTGCATGGTAGGCGCCGGAAACTCGCTAGGTTCATATAAATGTTACTTCAAACTTGGCGGAAGGATACGCAATCAAAGAAAGAAGGGCTAAGGCCGCAGTCACGGGAGAGCGACGGAACTACTTAATTTCAAATATATTCAGTCCTGCACATGCTTACACTGGCTCCGAACTTGTTCCAATCGCAGTCATTCTTGTTCAAGGTAAACTGGTTGTGTGAGTACATAATAACGACTATTATTCAGGTTTGCATTCCGATTGGCTGCTTCGACGTAAATACAGTTTTATTATGATGGCTGAAACTGGCGGAATTGCCTGCTTTCGTTGGAATAATTAAAAATCCAAGTCGAAAAGCAATATTCGTAATACTGTTAAATTGAAAATAAAGTAGGTTTTATAAGATTTTTAAAAATACTCAACCTTAATAAGTGTTGGGAGTGGTTATAAATTATTGCGGAAGAGTGTTTTTGAAGTCAGGATGTCCGTTTGCTTGCATTCAGTTTATAGATGTGTAGTCACTGCAACCAATTCTATTCGCAAACGTGATCAAACAAGGCTGCCGAACGAATTTATGAGATACACGCTTGGGCCACTCGTGTGACTGCGGCCTAAGAAAAACTTTCAAAAATGCATAGTTAAAAAATATCTCCACTCCAGCAGCAAAACTAAGTACGTCAAATTTCAAGTGACTGTGCAAAAAGAAACCACAATCGAAACTGGTTTTATCCACGCTCTAAGGATTTGTTCGCGAATTGACAACATTGTATGAGCGTATTGAGAAATCATGAATGTTTAAACGCTTTTTCCCACACATCCGTGGTATCTTTCCTGCATTTATTTGTTAAGGGAAGAGCCAAATGCGAAGTGAATTTCCCTAGCTGCGCTGAGTGGCAACACTCGCCATGTGTACAACGTGTCCCTGAATGTACGTTACAAACTTCGCGAGGGTACTCCTCGTGGAAAATCGACGCAGAAGGCATAATTCTACTTCATAAATTATATTGTATTTGTCAAACTACTATAGCGAAAAAAATATTCTAGCACCTAGCTTTTTTTTGTTGCAAATTTCGATGCATGAAGTAAACATGTACGCGTCAACAAATAGGGTTGCTTTACTGAAACACACCTAGAATAACCCCACGCATGAAATTAGTGAAAATAAGTGCACTCATTTATTGAATACATTTCATTTCAATGTGTTTTAGTAAAGCAACCAAATTTGTTAACATATACATGTTAACTTTAAGCACCAAAACAGAAGAATAGCTGAAAAGCTTAGGATTAGAACGTTTTTTTTTTCTGTGATCATAATCTGGCAATCTCAATTTAATTTATAAAAGATGATTATTGTACGGAACAACATTTTCTGAGTTTTTAAGGTATTCCGTCAACTGAACACCGTTCTCTTATTTGTTGTTTATTACCATGTAATTTCTGACATACGCCAAGCGAGGTAGCGTAGCAGTAAACCACTCAACTCGTATTTGGGAGGACCCAAGTTCAATTCCCGGTCCGACCATTTTTATTTCGATTTTCCAGCTATTCTCGAAATCTCTCAAGACGAATAATGGGATTTTTAAATACAGGCTTTGGACGATTCCTTCCCAATTCATGAACTTAAAGGGGCCGCAGTTGTGTAGTGATCAGACAACTCTCTTCCCACCTAGGCGAACCGGGTTCGATTTCTCGCCGCTCCCAGAATTTCTCACGTGGGAATCGTGCCGGAAGATACCGCTGATCGGCGGGTTTTCTTGGGGATCTCCCGTTTTCCCCGCCCATGCATTCCAGCGGCGCTCCATACTCACCTCGTTTCACCCTCATCGGCTCTCAAGACCACCATTTCAAACAAAAACATTTTGACGCGACTTTTAAAAAAAATATTGCTATATAAAATCATTTTTGAAAAAAAAATTATTTATTTATCTTTTTTTTTGTTATAAGTAAATTTTAAAATTACATTTTAGAAAAAAAACATTTATTAAACGAAACAATCCGCAAGATGCCTTAACGTAACAATATTCATTATGAAATTTCACGTAAAATACGTTTTGTTTTAAATCGTTACGTTTAGAATCGACGCAATGAGAAGGAATTTTGTTTAACACCGAGTCGCCACTTGAAGTTCGCAGCTGCCGGCTTGGTATGTAGGGCCGTTAAGCACCGCCCATACATCTCCACTTCAATCCACTCGTGAATTAATTATATTACTGTACTGAGGCCTTTTCACCGTCCGGAGACATTCGAAACACCTAATAAATAAATAAAACAAATTAATTAATTCTTTACAAAATCTGTTGATTTAGGGGCGCATACCTCCGTTAGTAATCACTGCAGACTAGGTGTTGTATTATGTTTTCTATATAATTTCACATGAGGAATTACCTCATGAAGTTTGTAACATACAATCAGAAATACGTTGTATGTTTGCAGCCTAATTTATGGTAAATTTTCCGCAATATGTATAGGTTAAAGACTTTTGTTATAGTTTGAAAGTTTTCAAACAAAAATTTTTACAGTGATGATTTTTAAATATGAAGTTTATTTAATTTTTTTTTTTTTTTTTTTTTACTGCAAATTACTTAAAAATGTTTTACTTGTAGGACATGGAATTTTCTAAGCCATGAATACAAAGTGTTCGCGGCTCTTAAAACCCGGAAAAATGCGTTACCTCGAAGCCAGTTTTGGATGCTGCGTGTTGACATCCCACCTAATATCGTCACCAAGAACTTCCCCATTCTGACACACCTTTTACACGATCAAGGTGTGACGCATCCCGCGACTTCTGGACGACTGCTCCCCCACACGTGAGAGCAGAGAGTCATGCAGGATGTGCTTGTAACCTTGCTCTTTTGGTATTACGTTACCGGGAACGAGAGGCAGGCGTTGACCTTGCTCGCGCTTTCGTGTCCCGTTCTACACGACTAGACATTTAACCGACTTAACTGAGCGTGGTTGATCACGGATATCAACACTTCTGCACTCTTGAACCCTTCTTAACATTTCCCTTCATCCCATCACGAAAAACTGCGTAGCCTTGAATTCGAATACCTTTGTTCGTTTGGCTCTTGACGCAAATCGTACAAGGTGGTTTTACAGAAAAAAAAGCCACACGGAAAATTAATTAACGACTTCTATTTCTTCAGTTTTTAATTTTCCATTAAGATTTAAAATGTTTACACTTTTGTGCCCTCGACTCTTGTCTGGAGGGGGTGAGAATTGTATATCAAACTAAACTAACACAATTTTAATCGTGGAAACGGCACATAAATATATCGCTTACGCGGAACTCGAACCCGTAACCTCGAGGTCCGAATCTCGGCCATTCAGGTTACCTAAACCAGTCCAATAATTCGTATGTTATCATGTTTTGTTTATAAACAACAAATTCCAGAAAAATACAGGAAGAAGCAAGTATTCTAATCAAAATGTACACAAATCTAATTAGATATACTGAAGCATCAAGAAGTACAATCTAGTGCTCGAGATAGAGTTTTGGTACGTGCAATGCCTGGAAGGGTTATTCGAGAAAATATCCTTCTTTTTCATTTAAACTTCGACAACATAATGATCGCATCACTTCGAAGCGCAACTAGATGAGTCAAAGAAAGCGAAGGACACGTCCCAGACACGACTATCTGATTCACACTAGAGAGATCGTAGATTTAAACTCCGCTCGTTGCACCACGGATGCTTCATATCCTTTAAAATCACACTTGTAGAGTTTAAGGGAAAAAAGGTTTGGTTTCATGTTGCATAGTTGGGTACAGAAAACCTAATAATGACGGGGCCTCTGTGAATAAATATAATGGGCTAAGTACAGATTCGCTGTTCAAATACTGAGTAGTGCTCAATATAAAATGGGAACCATCACTGTTCCAACTTCATCTCCGCCAGAATGCAATGCCTTAGCGAACACGGCCATCCATAATCCCATGGAGTAGAAGATAGTATTTAAATTGGCGGATAACCTTATGTGTGTGTGCGTGTCTCCATGTATACACAAACACGTTTGTACATTATATATAAATATGACAAATACAGACAAGGGTTTTGCAAAAAAGGTTCCCCTTCTTGTAGTCAGAAGTATCCAGGGTGTCCCAGGTTTAAAACATTAAAATAATAGTACTAAAGTTACTTAACATTCTATTGGAAATGAAAGTATATACTGGGGCGTGCATTACTTTGCAGATGTCTTCCGTCAGCTTAGGCTATGAGAAAAGAACAAATTGTTTTCTACGTTTTTTGAGCTGGCACCGATTAAGCACGAACGAGCTCCTATGTGTAAAGACAATATTATTCAGTAATTGAAGCTACGCCAAGTCATTTAGCGGTTTCACGTTTCACGAAGGGCTGCGCTTGCCAGGTTATGCAATAATTCTCAATTTTAATTTCATTATAGACAAACTATTATTACTAATGATAAACAGCATTATTTGTATTTTAATATTTATTTCATCACAGTTACAGTGCCATAAATGCAATATTTTCAGAACATCTTGATATCGTGAAACTTATAATGTTATAAGAAACAAAAAAGACAGCAGGCCTACATGAAATTGTGAAAGCAGGATTGAGGGTGGTGGTCTATGTTTGAGATGCTGCGTCCCTGAACACAGGAACATTAATCTTTGTACTTCCTTACGTTACATAAGCCGTCAGTGGGCCAATCAACAAACTGACCTTCTGCTTAAAAACTTGCCAGTTCCTATATATAGCAGACTGCAGCAGCGGCAAACAGAAAGCAGTTATGATCACCGATAAACGCTAATAAGTATTGGTATTAAAATGTATTTAGTGCCACAGCTTACACAGTAGCATCGTGAAAAAATAAATTTGATGTGCGACTCGACGAGAGCGACATAAACTTTTGTTCTACACTAACGTTTTGTACTTCGTTATTAACGTTAATATCTTTCATCCTCTCCTCTTTCTTCACTCACTTAAAAAATCGCATTTTCATTGCCTTTGAGTAAAAAGTTATGTAGTTAACGGAAAAGGTTAAAATTTTGTGCCACGAATTCATTTAGGACTTCTTAAATTGACTTTTCGTTGGGGCAGGTTTTTAAGAGAACCACATATTGATCACGGCGATTAAATTTCTACTTAAATCGCCTTAAACACTTTGAAAGGCATTAAAATATAAAAAAAATCAACGCCTGAGGTAATTATTCCAATTATTATCCATTTNTCGGTGACTCATCGTAACGTTACCGAGCGTTACACTTTTTCATAAGTGACTCCCAGCCGCAACCTAATTTAAGACGTTGTCACGTCAAAAAATCAACGCCTGAGGTAATTATTCTAATTATTATCCATTTTGAGCTACTCCGGATGCTAAACAGAAATACCACTAGCGACAAGCTAAATCGAAATGCGATGTATGTTGTGGGCGGCTGAGAACAGTAGGCAGCAAGTGCGACACTCTACGATAGCTATGACGTGCAAGTTACACAGTCAGCCTCCCACACGCATTCCTCAATCGTGACGCATCCTTTCTTGTCGTCATTTTGCTGAATCACTGTCATGACCACTTCACCAGTCATTGGCATTTTAAAACACGCCACGCTTGGTCAACAAGCAGGCGATGTCTTTGTTAGCGATGCATGAGATCCTTCACGATTGAGCACGTCCGAAAATCTTGCTTATATTTCTCCTTTCATATCCCCACCACCACCACGTATTCTTCCACCAAATTTGGAAATTGGAGCTTTCGCCGTCGTTATGACTACAGCGGTTTTGCCGTAGTTAATGGCACTGTTAGATTGTGATAGACAAAACACACCCTGTTCTTTGAAAATGTCTCGCTGCACGTGAATTACCAAAATATAAAACCAATAACTGAATTTTAACTGCTAAATATAGTTCGATGGATTTTGTTTTATTTATTACATACTTGAATTACCAAAACCATCAAATACAACAATATTTCATACAGTGCACTGCCTTCGAAAAAAAAAAAACGCCTGTTTGTTGACTAATGACTTACAGAAACCACAAAATCAGTACATATGCAAAAATAATTCTTTTAAACTATATAAAATGTTGTTATGCGGAATTCTATAACAACAACGTCAAAACAAAGCCCCGTCCTTAATTTCTTAATTATAACCGAATTTCATCTTCTTAAAATCTCATGTTATAAAACGTTGTTTAAAATGTCTTTCGTCATAACGATATACAAATTGCAACATAATAAAGGTGTAAAAAATTTTACTCAAATTGTTGCCAATTTTTAAATTAAAAACTATAGATTGCATTAACTACGGCTAACCAGATTCAAATACGTTGCCAATAAAACTAACTGCCTTTAGATATATTAAGTAGTTCAAATACTGTTTTTGGTTTTATGTTTCAGGGATTTGCCCACTGCGAGATATTTCCATGACCCCTAAAAATACGCAAATTATTACTGTAACTTGCATTAAAAAATATGCCAATTATAGCTGCTGCTGCTTCAAATAGCATTCGTTTCCTAAGCCGTTTCAGCATGGAACTAGTTACACTAATTCGCTATCACCATAAATTACTTTTGATTTACCGGTCAGTGTTTTACGTTAAACTATGCGTATGTGTAGACACGGCNCTCGCTATCACCATAAATTACTTTTGATTTACCGGTCAGTGTTTTACGTTAAACTATGCGTATGTGTAGACACGGCCAGAAAAAATTTATTTATACGTTTGTTTCAAAAGTGTTTACTTAAGGCGCTCGCCTACATAGAGGTCTTTTTTGGCGTTTGAAGCTTAGAAGGGTGGTAGAGATAACAACGAGACTGCCACGCACATCAAGTGCACCATCGCCGCTACGCGAAAGACTCTGAACTGGCGTGCAGTGTTTTCGTCGTGCTGCATGTACCTATGGGACTTTTAAGCTGTGATCCTATCATTGTATTGATGGAAAGTCTGTAGCAAATTCAATACGCAGTGACCATTCATCACGTACAGCTTTTTAAAACCCTGTTTAATAAATTACCCATGACGTCCTCTTTTCCTGTGCAATTTTTATGCAACTTAAATTACACTTAGTTTTGCAATTCGTTCCTGTTGAGGCATTTGTTGCGGCCTCTAAGCCCGGGTTTCGCCCCCCCCCCCACTTCTTTAGATTGGGATATATTATTTTTATAAGATTTGGACATAACCATGTCCCTAATTTCGGTCGTGTCGTGTAGTTAGTAGATGTTTTACATCCCTAGTAGTAAAGGACCTTGGGCATAAGATGCACTTTGGTCTGATCTGTACCTTGGGCCTCCTACTTCCTTCGTAAAAATTGGTAGGTTATGGAAAACATCAGAGTACAAAATGAGTGAGGGCTTTGTTTGTTACCTAAACAAAGTACTTCTGCATAACATTTTATTTTCTGCTACCTCGTATCAAATAGTGTTATAGTCAGTAACATTTACCACGGTTCATTTGAAAATATGTATTTAAATGGAAATAAATGTAATTTTAGACAACTAGAAAATATGATCTACACAAGTGGTGATTAACAAGTCCTTTTGTGGTATTTTTGTGTTTGTAACTAGGGTGACAAACTGTTGACCGATTTTACTAAACGAAATTCAGTTGAGATTCGCATGAGGCATCTGTGCTGATGTGTACGCCTGGCAAAGGAGAATCGCCGTTACTGGTTTAACCGACGGCTTCTGCAAACGTTCAAACTGAAGTTCGTTCTCTCTACGAACGGCAACTTGGAACTAACACGTGACACACGTACCAACGACAGACTTCGCCAGTTACAAGCGTGCCGCGGCGTTAATTGGTTTTGTTAACGGCCAGCTGCTCGTTCAACTCCCTTCATCTGGCGCGCAACAGCGAGCTTCAGTGTTGCCAATTTAGCTTTTTCCCAAGCTAAATCCAGCTTTTTCAAACTTCGGTTTAGTGGTGTAACTATTTTTGTCCTGCCTAGCGACAGCCCGTGGGTTAAATTCAAACAATAAAACTGCGGTGGTTTGTTTACCTCTATTCTGAGGATACATAAATTAACCCCTGGTGATTAAGAGGAAACAGTTTCAAAGAAGGAATTTTTTATGTTTATATTTATTTATGGGTATTATAAGCGTGTGGCGTTTGGATAGCAAAGTTATAATTTCAATTTAGTGTAATTACTTGATTTTGAATATTTATATAGAAATCAAGTTTTTTCTTATGGAACATAGTTTATTTCTGCTTGTGGTCTTGCGGGAGTTTTTGAAAGTCAGTCGGTAAGACTGGCGGGCTTCTGTTCGCGTTATCGGTCACGGGTTTGATGACGCAGTGGGTGGCCGTGCGGGGGGAATTGAAGCGCCTGAACAATTGTCACGTTTCGCCGGACACCAGATAGAGTGCGCATTGTCGAGCGTGAGAGCGTGCTGGGCTACGTGACTGTCGTAGCACACGCTCGTACAGGCTGCATGCAACAGTTGCAGCATTTTCACAGGAACGGCGAATGGTCTCTTGTTCTTCCCCAACACGCGCGAACGTAAGGAGAGGTCCACAACTAATTGCTGATCGGTTCACGTGACTCTCTGACGTCCCAGCTCGCAGTCGCAATGTTCCAAGATTCCATCACCCAAGATCATTCCCCAACTTCAACTTCAATAAAGTTTATTTTTGTTTGAATTTTAATTTTTTATTTATGAGGTGAAATTAAAATTTTTATTAATCCTATATTTAAGGTTTTTTGAATTGTCAAATTTAAAGTAGGATTAGTACGCCGACTTGTCGTAAGTTGTTGGAAGAAGCAGAATGAATTGGTTGGTTTTGTTTACATTTTAACACGCGCAAACGGCAAAGGTAAATAATAATCTATTGTTACCTATATATGAAGATGGAGTCGCAAGAAGAAAGGGGTGAAAATGTAACTACTGCCATCCGTATGCGGCCGGAATTATTCGACTGTGGAGATAAAAACGCGAAGAACGCAAAATTCAAAGAAAACCAGTGAAAGCTTAGTTTCGGACGCCGTCGAACTTAGTGCACTCTGGTAGCAGTGTATGAAAGCTTAGCTTCAGGCGTTGTTATTGTAGACGTATACGTTGGGACATGCGTCCGCGGACGTAGCACGTTCTCTGGCAAGCTATTGTGGAATAAGGCTTAAATACGCACGTTCTTTACGCCTTCAGACAGGGTCGGTGTCGATGCGACGAAGCAATTGCCATTCCCTAAGGACACACTTGTATTCCCGGCCAGTCCGAAGATTGAAAATGAAATGAAGAGGGGGATGGGAACACGAACACCTTGAGAAATATTCACGCATCACAATCCTCGCACGAAAAATCCCCGACGGAAAAATTGTCTCCCACCAGGGTCTGCGATAGAACTGGAGACCCCAGATGTGAGAAGATGGGGTCTAACCACTGAATCAACTTCAGTTATCAGCTCTATTTGAGAACCATCGCACTTACTCTACTGACATCAATACTACACTTAGACCTACAGTAACTTGTAGTTCTGGGTATTTAATATACAAGGACAAATAAAGAAGAGTCAACTCGTGTCACGCGTATATTTACTCTTAGTTCTAGCTTTTACCCATATCGTAATTATTCGTAATTCAAAGGACACAGTACTTAACTTAAGAGCGTGTGGGACATAAATTAACGTTAAACTCATGTATCACATTATGCGGGTGTTTTAAAAACTACTTGCGAATAGCGAAACGCAATCTTGTAAAAATATATAAGAATCATTAAGCAATGATTTCGTAACTAATTTTAACTCACATACAGTCATTTCAGAAGTAGTATAATTGTGTCTTTAGAATTGAGGATGAATATTTTCGGAAGTAATTAGTCTGGGCTTTAAATTATTTTAAGGTTTCAAGTTGTATGTGACATCGCTTATTGCTATAATTTACACTATTTCTTCCAAATGGCAGCAGTCTACATGCTAAATGCATTAAAAACAAAATTAATAATTCCCTCTCTTAATCATTTTTTGACTAAGTTTTTGTGTTGCATTTTTTTACTAAAACGCACTTATATATACGACGCTTAAAGATAAGTAACACTTAGCAATAAATAAAATACGAAAATAATTAAATGAAAACTAATGTATAGTTCTGAAAATAATTTATTATCCCATTTTCGTTTTTGACAAATACTTGGCATTGGGCAATTATTTTTGGCGTGCACAGTAAACACTATTTGTATTATTATAAATCTAATGAATTAGAATAGATTACGCTACAAAAATTATCTAGAAGATATGTAAGCATAATTTTATTTTATATCGAAATTAATTGTTTTGTTTTAAAACAAAAATCTGACAAAGTCACTCCCAGCAGGTTACTTCAAAAGTTGAAAAAGCAGAACATGTTTTGAGCTTAAACCGAAAACAGTATCTTTAAATACCTGTTAGAGCTGTAACGTGGTATATCAATGCATAAGTTAGCTTGTTAAGCTAATCTTCGGCCCTGATTATAAATAAATGGGCTAATAATGGGGCGGCTTACGTGCTAAACGGAGCTAAATGGCATATATACTTTTATGGGTTGCCCGCGATTCCAAACCGAAACTTCTTTATCCGACAGTAGCGGCTCAAGTGAACCCCACCACGAGGGTCAGCAATAATACGAGTGCGTTCCTGTTAGTTGTCACATTAAATTAAACACACACAAATGTCAACCGTGTGACTTTCAAAGGCAGATTCCATTTCTAATTTTTAAATGCAATCCTCGTACATCGTCAGGTGATTATGACCCACGCAAATTTGAACGTACCAGTTATTCCGTAAGCATTATATGAAAGTTGTTAAATTAAGAATGAGACAATGTTCAGAAAGTACCGGGAACATAAGAGACCCACCATCTATCGGCAAAGTCATATACTATAAGGTACTTTTGGATGTCTGCGCCCAACCGTTATCCGTCAGTAGCTGTTTAACGTGTCTACAGCTTGAGGCGCCTCTAAAGTGTATGACGTGCGAAACGTGAGAGCAAAGTTACGCAATAAAATTTCGTCTAGATGGAGATTTTTGGACATTCGCCATTGCGATGCAAATGTCTGCCATGGAAAAACAAGGCTGAACACGAAAAGAAAAAAAAAACTTAAATAAAGCAAATTACCTATGGATGAGAAAATTAATATATGTATACAACACTGACAAATTCCAATAGGGAATAGAATAAAAAATAACAGAACAGCCTCAAGTTGCGAAAAAATATATGTATATACACACGACCAACACATAACAAATAGAAAACAACACAGGCTAGAAACGTGCTTGAAAAAATTAGGACAACACTGAAAATATGTAGGAACAAAATGAGACATACAACAAAGAAACGCACTCAAACACAGCAGTTTTACCAGACACGACAGAATGCAAGCCATAGAGCATACCTGGCTTGGCGTTTGTAACAATGGTACCCGAAATTTCTCTAGCAGCAGCACAAACTTCACAGAGCATCGATTAACTGACCGAGGACGGATTTTAAAATCGACTTAAGTTCGTCTTTGGAGATTGAATCGCTCACATCCGGAAGCATGTCGGTTACTTCCATGAAAAGCAAATTCACCGCGTCATCGATGCGGAGGTCAGGTTCAGATGTTCGTCGATGTTTACCCATCTGGGAGGAGCTGGGTTCGGGTGCAATCTTGCGTTTGGAGCGGGGTCTCTGAGAGGCTGTTCGTTGATGCGAGGTGATAGGTTGCTCTACTGCGGTGGCTGAGTCTACCAACTCCGAGGTAGATGGAACAGCGATAGCGGCCTTCGAGGTATGCAGATCCGATGTTGGTGACGCACAGTTTGGCGCATGCAAGGGTGATTGGTCTCGACATATTGCAGCAGCTACCACGTCGTCAGGCGAGCACGGAAGTTTGGTGTCTTCGCGCATGTAAAAAACANATTGCAGCAGCTACCACGTCGTCAGGCGAGCACGGAAGTTTGGTGTCTTCGCGCATGTAAAAAACACAACACTTGCTGTAGCCTGGGGTACAGTCGATCACCTGCTGGCAAGGCTCGAACGAGTCGGGATTCCCATCACCGATCCAGTGCAAATTACCGTCGCACACTTCTTCATACTCCTTGAGCTTGCTACTGGACCAGTCAACGTGACTTAGTCCAGGTTTACGTAATGATACGTTCTTGCCTGATGGAAGCCTGCATGTTGTCTGTCTGCCGCGAACTGGATGCTCGTTGACGTAGCGGGGTCTGATTTATATAGGACTGGTTTCAAAATGGCGACGCTGCCTCCATCTTGAACATCGGTCATGATGTCGTTTCACGAACTCGGCAAGCAGTAACAGGAACCTTGAGGCGGTCTCGCTAAAAGTGACCAAACATTTACATTTGCTGCAGGTCACTTCGACTTCCACGTCCACACTGCCTATGTCGTCGTCGTTGGACGACGCACCTGTATGCTCTGAATTCAAGCCAGTGCTCTGCCAATTACACACATGTTACAGAACATGTACATGTTTCATTCATATACCGCACTGGCGAGAAACAATATTTGATGGCTTGAATTTACTACTACGTAACAATTCGTCTCTGTAAACAGAACACAAATGTCATGCACAAGGCTTGTCTAATATTGGCATCCACCCGCCTCTATTTTTTTGTCCATGTCTTTCGTGGCATATGCCGTTACAGCTTAAGGTAATTTCGTCCGACCAGGGTGAACTGCAAAGGTGAAGATAGCACACGTCATTTTCACATAGGAAGCTTGCTAAAAGCTGGGAGGTGTCTTGTGGTGAAAATATATTCCACCTGAGCGGAAAATGAATATTCCCATTTCACATTTTCAAATAAGTCAAGGTGCGAATCTCAACACAATCATTTTTAAAACAGATGCAATATTCTACACAGTGTTGGCTTGTATATACATAATCATACCGCGAATAAGGATCGAACATGGAGCGGCCGACATCTTTCACTGGGTGAGGATTTGAAAGCAGGTCAATTTCCTCTCCTTCAGATACGCTGTAGTCTTCGACTTCGAACTGATACTCTGCTGGCTGTGGCGGATAGTAACCACGAGACTGGTAAACTTCTTGCAACCATCGCATATGCAGACTGGAAGACACTCTTGCTGGTGAGGCCAAGAACTGGCGATGGGGCTGGCTGCCGCTGTTTATATGGCTAATGACTTTTCAAGATGGCTGCCAGCTTACGACGTCGTTGCTAGATAGGCGTCACACATGAGTGGTGAGCACAAGGTCTGCCATACTGTCTTCCCATTGTCCAGGGTGGCAATGTGCTGGTCGCCATTACAATGCTCCATCCATATACTTGCATTACGGCGACCATCTGTCTTTAGCACGTAACTGATTGTTCCTGCATCCCAAACTTGACTCCGCGGTTCTTCTTCCGCACGCGGTGTCAGCTGACTTGCAGTGTCAGTCATCGATATTATACCCATAGCAAATTCGCCTGGGCCAGGCCGGTAAATGCATGTGTTGTCACCGAGGCCATGTGTTTGGAAATGTACGACATGGGAGCTATCTAGTAGTAGATACTAAAAATAAATAACTAGCAAACTCTATAGTTTACAATAATGGAAAAAGAAAAATTGTCTTAAAGTCGTAATATAGTGTCCAATGGGCTGATACGATTGATTGGTTTAGTGGAGGGATAATTTTTGTTATGTAAGGTCAATTATTAATTTTTGTTAAGGGGGGGGGGGTGACAGGTTGGCGGTGGAGTGGTAAACAAGAGAAAGGGGGTCTAATGCTATATGTTACTTTAATTTAAGATATTTTTGTATTTTTTCGATTTTTTAAATGTAGTTGAGGCGGGTGGTGGGAATCGATGGTTAGGGTGAGTGTGAGGTTAATATTATATAATCCTGGATTTGTATTTTTTACCTATTATTTATTTATTTTGGGGATTGGGGTCAAGGTTAAGGTCGTCAACATTCATCATGGTGGTTGAAGTCAGTAACGTATTATGTTCGTCGATTTTTAAAAGTGTTTCCTTGACTTTTAAATATTTTTTTCATTTTTTAGAGTTTAAAGTCATTGGGGTCAAGGTCAAGGTCAGTAACATCCAACATGTGGGTCGGAGTCAGTAACATAATATGTTCGTAGATTTTTAGGAAATTTTTTCGAATTTTTTTTAAATTATTTGTTTTCAAAGTCATTGGTGTCAAGGTCAAGGTAATCAGCAACCAGCATGGGTGTCTCAGTCAGTGATGTAATATGTTCCTACACTTTTAACAGTGCCTTTCGATTTTTACCATTGTTTTCTCAATTTTTATGATTGGGGTGTGTGAGGGTGGCAGATACGCGTGTGTGTGTGTGTGTGTGGGGGGATATAATTGGGGTAAATGGGGTGGGATGAGTGTGAGTTTAACGTTATATGCTTCTCGATTTTTTTTTGTGATTTTTCTCGATTTTTGTTATGAGCGGTGGGATGGGTGTAAGCTTAACGTTATATGTTTCTCTATGTTTTAAAGTTTTTAAAGATTTTTTTTTACCATTTTTCTCAATTTTTTTAAGTTTGTAATGGGGGGAGAGGGTGTTGGTTAGTGTTGGTGGGGCGTGTGAGGGAAATATTATGTTTTTCGTCAATATTTAGATTTTTGTCGATTTTAAGTTTTTTTAAATTTTTGGTTCAAGGTCAAGGTCAGTGTTAAGGTCATATGTAAAGGTCAAGGTCGCAAAGATCCAATATGGTGATCGGGTGCCATCACTTTGTGGCCACCCCAGGCCTCCGGCCGCCTGTGATGTCATCGCAAGCGAATAATCCTAAATCCTGAATCATGAATCCCATCTCCGATTCGGCCAAACCTATCTACTGCCGAGATGGGTCCCATGACATTTTCTTATTGTTTACAACAGTAAAAATACCTCAAAGGAGGAGGATTCTACTCTAAAAACGATGCTGTGATAGTATTAGAGAAGTGATTTTAAAGCGCGTATCTAGAAATGGATTTGATGATGTCTCCCGGAAGTGTGTGAGAAGATGGGATAAGTGTATTGTTCTCGTAATGGCAACTTTGAAAGGGAAAACTGCATTTCACTGAATTTTTAGTAATAAATGTTTTATAGCATAAGTTTTAGTATTTTCCTTAACAACCCTCGTATTAGTTCAATCCCTTCATTGTTAAATAAAAATGGTTGACGGAATGTATGCATTACGTCTTTAGCAACCGCGCCAGCTGGTCCGAATAACATGTCATAGTGCCAACAACGTTGCCTAGAATCGCAAGTGACATCATCCGGGGCGCTCCAGTGCATCTATGCGTGCCGGGAGCCATCGCAGAGGGGATCTGTAAGCGATCTCTCTACCCATCCCTTACGGACGACGTCCCGAGAGACCTCAAACCGAAGGTTCACAGCCCTGAGGTGTCGTCGTGTCTAAACCGCCGCAAGAAGCTGCGGATGATATATGATGTGTTTGTTTGCCAGTGGTTGCCCTGGCGACCGACTGTAAAGCGTCTCCCGGCCCAACACTATCGATTTATCGACTGTGAGGCTCTCCTACTCAGACCCTGCTCGGGGATATCGACCAGGCGGTTTACATTCCCGATCGACTGCGAAACCTTGAACTCTCGAGTTGGTCAGTGGAATTCCTGCTAATAGGCTGTAGTGAGCCAGGATCTTCAATTGGCCTAAGAATTTTTCCTGTTTTTTCAACATGCTTTGCGTCCACGACTTACGCATTTGGCGTTATTAATCAATCATTTTTAATGTATTAGTTATTTTTCTATTTTAATCGCTGGTTCCTGGATGGATCATTTTAATGCCTCCACCGATAATTTAATTTTTATTTAATTTTTATTAAAGGTTGTAATGTATTTATTTTACGAAAGGATTTTCTATTGGTTTTTTTAGGCAATTGCTCAAAGTTAATACTCTAGCCAACGTTTTTGTGGTTTGCCAATTTTAAGGTTTTTTTAAATTTATTGTATTCAATTATAATTGCTGATCACGTTTAAATTATCATCAATTTGTCTGAGCAATTTTATGAATCATCTCTTGCGTTTGTAATTTCTTTGTCAAACATTTATTATTTTTAAAATGTGTGAGAAATTCAGCTTTAATGAATCGTAAGAGGTTGAAATCCCTCTATTTCGTGCTACCAGTAATTGTAAACATATTCTATCTAAATACAAGCTTTACAAATTGTTGCCTGTTTTTAATTATTTGTGTACTGGCACAAGTCTTAACCAGATTTTGAGAAACATTCTCCGAACTTTACTCGCAGCCAACATTTTAGCCTCCTTTTATTTACCTTTTAGTAGCGCTGAAATCACTAATTTGTTCATCAGTGTCCGTCCACAAACAGTAAAGGAAAAATTGTTATTAACTAGCGAATATTTCCACTTTTCAGCAGCGAATCGATATCTTTGTAACACTCAGCAGTGATAGCCATTACAGACAAGAAACGGGAATCAAGCATCTTACAATAGTTCCGTTACTTATTTGAAGACTTATAATGTGTAAAATAAAACCGTGTCCCGCAGAGTTACAGCAAAGTGTATTTTCATCAACATATGTATTCCATTTAAACGCTATTGTTACATTCATGTTACACTGAAATCTCACAAAATTGTTTAGTATCCAAATCTACTATTATAAAAACACTTATAAATATATTTGCAGAACACATATCTTGAATCGCCCACCAATATCAGATATCACTGAAGTTGCACGACTAACGCAAACACCAGATATGTTCAGCGTCCTCAGTTATGGTTCTAGCCTCACGCACATGGCGCTACATAACAGCCTACGAAAACGATTGTCAGCGATCATCAATGCTCGTCAACAGTATTGGAACTATAGTTGAAGTTATTGAATGTACTGACAAATGAAATCTTCTGCAGGATGTGCTATATAAATCTAATAAATTATTACGGCGAAATGCCACTCTTTGAAACTTAAGTCATTGAGCTCCTAGCGACTGGGGATCAGAATGTACCGTAAATCTGTCAAATGAACTTACCTAATATCAGTAACACTCAGTCATGGGAATAATAAATTCAAGTTGAGTAATTAAAGTACACCATTTTTAATTTGTTTGCAGTGGAAAATATCTCAAGATCAGCACAAATGTTATGAAATAATTATGTNTAAAGTACACCATTTTTAATTTGTTTGCAGTGGAAAATATCTCAAGATCAGCACAAATGTTATGAAATAATTATGTTTGAAATTAAAAATTTTCAACCATGAACAAGTGTTTTATCTGAGGAGCTCAAATTATGTTGTATGCCAAGTGAACTGCGAAAGACTGCCATAATCTCGCCTCGCAAGATTATAGCTTTACGATGTTTAAATCCTTGTGGTTTCACTTCCTATGTAAGGAGATAATTATTATGTAATCACATGATACCAGTACAATGCANTAAAGTACACCATTTTTAATTTGTTTGCAGTGGAAAATATCTCAAGATCAGCACAAATGTTATGAAATAATTATGTGTGAAATTAAAAATTTTCAACCATGAACAAGTGTTTTATCTGAGGAGCTCAAATTATGTTGTATGCCAAGTGAACTGCGAAAGACTGCCATAATCTCGCCTCGCAAGATTATAGCTTTACGAAGTTTAAATCCTTGTGGTTTCACTTCCTATGTAAGGAGATAATTATTATGTAATCACATGATACCAGTACAATGCANTGTTTAAATCCTTGTGGTTTCACTTCCTATGTAAGGAGATAATTATTATGTAATCACATGATACCAGTACAATGCAATTTTTCTTCCTTCCAAATTTTAAGAGAATCAACTTCTGACAGTATGATATTCAGAATATAGATGTTGTTGATGAAGTAAAGAGAAAATCACGCCTTGTGACAAGTATATAGCCTGTGATCAGTTCTGCAAATATAATTATTTATTTTCCCATAAATTTAAGGAAAATAAATAATTTACTTGCAGAACTGATCACAGGCTATATAGGCCTGCCGTTTAAAATATGAGGTTTTAGAATGTACTTCCAAGCATATTTTGTAAGCTCTGAGTTTTACAATCTCTCATATTGTAGTATTAATGACCTGGTTACAAAAACCATGTAATACGAAGCCGTGTGGCACACGGATAAGAGGTGATGTGTTGCTGCTGGGAAAATAGACTATGTAGGTGAGGTAAACTGGTTTCCTTCGTCTTCTGCATATGTTGCCAACATAGGCTCGCGAACTGTCAACAAAACTGTCAAAATCACGTAAGTCTAACACTGGCATATACGTATTTGTTGTGCGTGTGTGTGTGAATACGCGGACAAAAAAGTTAAGCATGCAGGAGTGGAGGAAATGAAATGAAATTGAGACAGCATGTAACTTAATTGTAATTATAACAATACGAGAGCATATTTGGCAGCGCGGGCATACTGATNTGAAATTGAGACAGCATGTAACTTAATTGTAATTATAACAATACGAGAGCATATTTGGCAGCGCGGGCATACTGATAGTCCTACGTGACTTGGAAGTAGCGCCCCGTTCGGCCTGGATAAATTCGCCGATTTGGTTCGAAAGGTAGACGTACNAGTCCTACGTGACTTGGAAGTAGCGCCCCGTTCGGCCTGGATAAATTCGCCGATTTGGTTCGAAAGGTAGACGTACAACCGTTGTATCGTACCCTGAGGAAAGTCAGCCCCATAGTTGTAACTGGCCCGACATCTGGTTGGAATTGAAGTCCTAGTTGATCCCACGTAAGTTTTATCGGGGACACATTCTGGCGTATGGACGACCGTTACCTTTTTTGAAAGACTCTAACAGGGATTTTCTTCATGAGGGATGACAAGCGCGGACGCGGTAGTTCACTACTGTGCCACCTGTGTCCTCCGATTCACTGCCTACTTTATGGCTCCCCCATACCATTATGCCAAAATAATGACGACGTGTCTATCCACAATATTAACAGTATGTGTCTTCTCTCCTCGGTGTCGGCATACTCGCTCACGACGTCATCCATGGTAATGCGGAACCGAGATTCATGCTTGAACATGATGTAATACTGTTCGTCATCACCCCATGCCTCCTGCCTGGTTACGGCACCACTCTGCTATGCCTCATCAAAATGCCCTACTCGTACATGCCTCGCAAGTGCATGACACGTCCACCTAGCCTCATGCAGACCCACAAAGCGGCCCTCATCAAGCTCTGTAAAGCGCTGATAACGCTGTTTGATGTGCCTACGAGGCCTACTCTGTGTTCGATGACCTTCACTCACTGAGTTAACTAACTGTTTGATGATCCGTTCATACCTTAAAACACAATCGCCTTAATCTTTGGTGGAAACACTGATGTTCTCTGGTTGCCGTTCTACGCATCACAGATTATTGCATCTATAATCATTCACACACCTAGCGATGGTAAGGAACGTGTACCAAATTACGTCAATTTTGGACCATTCCTCCTTAGTGCTAGACTTCGTTGTAAGGGTGTACATGTATAAAGGCTGATGCTGAATTTGACCTACAAACTTCGTGGGGAGATTCCTAACGCAAAAAAGAAGTTGGGAATGTATGGGACACTTTTTACCTAAACTGAATATTAAAGGAAATATAAACCCAAGTTTTTTTAACTGTACTCGTACCAAAGATCAGGAACGAAGTGAAACAAATTTACAGTTCTACTAATATTGTTTTATGTTATCGGGATCTTCAACCTAAACCAAACTTCCCACCGTAATGATAATAAAAAGGGTGGCTACCTTATTAACGCATATACAACTTTTTACTGTCACGTATTATGAACGTTTGATACGATATATTGAGCAGTATGGTCTAAGTAACAAAAATGGCCCTCTTGTTGCAACTACTCAGGACCCGCCGTTTTCGTGTAAAACGTACACAAAGCTTCGGCTGCAGTGATACAGCGCCTAGCACGTAGGCAATACTACTATCATACGTCTACGGTAGGCTGGTGTGCCCACTGCACAGGCGATGGTAGATGACATTTCTAACACTTAATGTAAACAGCACGTGCCATACATTAATAATGTCGCAGCACGGAAGTTGCATGTTGGTTCCTGGCGACAGTCGGTGTATGAAACCCTGCAGGGAGTATTGTAATTGCCTTTGCGCCTCGAACTCTATCGCTGCCGCTGAAAGTTATGTGCGGGTATTACACTAAAACGCTTAATAAACAGGCATCAAACGTTTATAAATCCTGACTTTAAAGAAAGTATACGAAATAAGAGGTTTTCCACCCCTATTATTTTCATTACGGTGGGATGTTTTAACGTAAGTTTGATCTTAAGTTGTTATTGCATGCCACTTAGTTTTTTACATTTTGCAAAAAAAAAAATACAATTTAAAAACTAGATTTTCAAAGGATTATATTTTTCTTGATATTCAGTTTAGGTAGAAAGAGTCACATATATTTTCCCACATAATTTTGCATAATAATCTCCCGAAGTTTGTCGATGGAATTCAGCCCCACCCCTGTAGGCCTATATGCTTTTTGCGATAAACTGAACACTTTTGACATCAACCTCTTAAAAAGGTCCTTCTCCTAACTGCATGTATTTTAACTGACTCACTTGATATCAAACTCCCAGTGAAGTTGACAACGCGTTAGGAGAGGTATTTAAAATATCTTTGTTTGAATTTGTGAGCTCTAAATTTAATGTAATATTTGTCTGTTTGTTTTGGGCACATACGTTGAGAATAGTTATGTAGGTAATATTTTCACGCTCCAAACAATTTAGCAGTTTCAATCTATCGAGGCATGGATAAAGTGACTGGATTCAAGAAAACGTTAATTTTACATTTGGCGGAAGGATACAAAAAGGAGATAAAATCTAATCCTGAACGAGGCTCCCAGAATTGCTTAGATAACAACGATCAGCCTATGTATTATTTACCAGAATGTATCTTAGTTGCATCAAAGCTCGGATGTAGGAAGTTATTACCTGATTTGCTGTTTATTAAGCAATTTTTTAAGTAACTGTTAAAAAATTACTGTATCATTAACGGCTGACTGAAATATGTAAGGTAATGGTAGCGGCGAATTCGATAAATCTTTTCCGTTTCTTATTAACTCCTTGTTGAAAGTGTAAAGTTTATTTTGTTGACCAATACAGGAAGCCATGTAAAAAATTAAATAACAAAGTTGAAATAAAAATTTTGAAAAAAATTATATATATATATATATATATATATATATATATAACAAGTTTACAATGTCGCTTGGTNATATATATATATATATATATATATATATATAACAAGTTTACAATGTCGCTTGGTAAATTAACGGATACAAGTATCTAAAGCCCCTGTCATACTGTCAAATTTTCGCCTTCAATTATATTTGACAATAAAATTTGAAGACAAAATACGGTCAGCAAATTTTACCTTCCAACAAATTTTATCAAATAATCTTGAATATGTTTGTAAATGTGTCACACTGTCAAATTTTTTTACTGTGAGCATTAAATTTCAATTATTATTTAAAAGTTATTTTCATAGTGAGATATTGCTTTTGTTTTTTTNTTTTTTACTGTGAGCATTAAATTTCAATTATTATTTAAAAGTTATTTTCATAGTGAGATATTGCTTTTGTTTTTTTTCATGCAGTACAGGAATAAATGTAAGGAATGTTGTAATTTATTTTCGCTTCTGTACTAAATTCAAGTTTNTTTTTTTTCATGCAGTACAGGAATAAATGTAAGGAATGTTGTAATTTATTTTCGCTTCTGTACTAAATTCAAGTTTTATTTATCAGTGATGTTTCCTGCACAATGAAATTTAATGCCTACGAGTTCGTAACAGTATGTGCNAAATTCAAGTTTTATTTATCAGTGATGTTTCCTGCACAATGAAATTTAATGCCTACGAGTTCGTAACAGTATGTGCGATATTAACTTAAAATAGCATCCATGCCCAGAAAGCTTCTACATAAATTAATTATCTTCATAACCTACTTCGTTTCCAGCAGTTGTTCGTTATTTTAAAGTTTCTTGGAATCCTTTTTTGTCGTGCACTATTCTAATTGGTTGAGACCGACAAACATTAAAAAAAAATTTCAACCCGTCGATTCTTCAAATGTTTCCTGGAAACATCCAACAATCTCAGACAAATATGGCGCCGTTAATGACGTTTCGATGACGTCATAACTGTCCAACTTTATTTTANACATCCAACAATCTCAGACAAATATGGCGCCGTTAATGACGTTTCGATGACGTCATAACTGTCCAACTTTATTTTACCAAACTTATTGTATGTAGTTTGAAGGAGAAATTTGACAGTGTGACAAGTGCTTCAGTCCAGTGAAATTTTACTTTAAGTAGACTGAACTATAATTTGGTACTACGTATTTTAGTTGCTAACCACGAGTCCATAAAACGTAATTCTGACAGTTGTATTGGCAAAAAATATTTCAGTGCTGGGAATGTAAAAAAAAATAATAATAGGGGAGTTGACATGCGCCATCTACCCCTACAGATTCCCTCTGCGGCAATGGAACCGAAAGGTGTGGGAAATGGGAGTACTGCGAGAAAATCCCCCGGCCAACAGTGACGTCTACATCGTTTCCCACGGGTGAAGATACAGGTGCGATTCCGCCGGGAAAGCGTCGAGTTGGAATTCTGGTCATTAGCGCCCTTGGAGGTAAAGTGAGATGGGGATGAAGCAACAATGGAACGCAAGGGTGTGGGGGACGGAAGCGGCAACATCCGCCTTGTTCCCCATTATGTTAGATCGGGCGTGACTCCACCACGAATGGAACGCGGGAGGCACCGCAGTCACAACAATCGTACTCACCTGCACGAGTGGGGTCGCGGTTGTCGTAGCGGATAGACCACTCGCATCTCGCGAAGAAAGGTCGGGCTCGATTCCCAGCGGGGTCACTCCCGGATCTTTGCACGTGGGGGTCGTGACGGACGATGCCGCTGGTCGACGGGTTTTCTCGGAGATCTCCCACGCTGCTACATACTCACTTTTCTTCGCCCTCGTCGGTTCTCAATACAGAGAGCGCGGTACAAAAGTGAACTCTTAAATAGTCATTTGCAGTCCACGATATTTTGAAAGCCAACATAGAAATACTAAGAAAGAGGAATCCTAGAAAACGGTTTATGCTAACTCTGTGAACAAATATTTCGCCGTATTGATGCATTTATTTTGGGCAGTGTCTTGCGCCGCAGTTACACATAGAAATGTACGGCAGACGAAATACCTTGGAAGAAACCCATCATTCTGATAAATATTTCCTCATAAAATTAATAAAACCAATTATGTACAAGTTCCCTTTCTTCGCTTTCCTCTATTGGCTTCCTTGAAACTGTAAAATTTAACCAACCTCTACAGCAGGCCTGCACAACTTGATGGTCTTTGAGGGCCTCACACAACTTGGACCATCTGACCAAGGACCAGATCACTTCGGACCTAGGATTTTAGACTAGTCCGCTGCTGCTTAACTGAAGTAATTTGGTAATTGTAGGCCCACAGAAAATTNTTCGGACCTAGGATTTTAGACTAGTCCGCTGCTGCTTAACTGAAGTAATTTGGTAATTGTAGGCCCACAGAAAATTCTATTCAAGATGTATATTTAAAAATTTTAGAGAGTTAGAATTAAAATTTTAACCAAAATTATTTAAATATAAATATAACTGCGAATTTTTTTTAATAAAAATCATTTCAACACTACCACAAAGTTCACTAACAATTTCACTAGAAATATCACACTTAATCTAAACAGTTCAGTGTGACATATTGCATTTCTCGGGTGTCACTATTTTATCAAAGTTTGGTATCATGTTTGAAATGATCGTTCTTAGCGTGAACTTTGAATTGATATCGCTTAAAGATGAACGCTGTTTGGTTTTGTTCAATTTCATGGCCGAGAAAGTTTGTTCTTTAGTATGTGTGCTCCCAAACATACAAAACACCAGCTAGGCAGTATTCAATAATATGTTTAATTTATCCTGATCCAGAACAGAAAAAAACTGTTGAAAATTAATCTCCCTATGCTTGATCCGGTAGTTTTCAGAACACTGGATACCAATAACTTCCATCTGGAGCTTGACGGGTATATTTCCTGCTTCGACAAAGATGGATCCTCAGTCACTTTTATGTGGACTCCCTCTTCATTACTCGACAGCATTCTTTTCTGAAACTTCTCACTTATAAGTGATGTGCTTCTTATACTTTCACCCACCATTGAATAATGTTCTGATGTAGTATTCTGTTGACAAGTTAAGAAATATTAAATACACCTCTCAGCAAGTTTTATTTTCAGACAAACTTAATATCATTTTGTTCATATATTCAAAATAAGATTACGTTTGTCTGAAAATAAACTCGCTAAGGGGAGTATTTAACATGTATTAATATGTATATATTTATTTATTCTTCATGTATATTTATACATTAAAATTTACTGAAGAACAAGAAAAATACTTGTTGATTTCATTCTTTATCCATTATTCCAGGGAATGTTTCCATGTATTCTTGAGATTCCAAAAATACCACTAGCTAATTTGTAGAGCGACACAGTATGACAAAACTTCACGACGGCTCAGCCAACGCCCGCCAGTGTGGTTAGNACCCGTCGATTCTTCAAATGTTTCCTGGAAACATCCAACAATCTCAGACAAATATGGCGCCGTTAATGACGTTTCGATGACGTCATAACTGTCCAACTTTATTTTACCAAACTTATTGTATGTAGTTTGAAGGAGAAATTTGACAGTGTGACAAGTGCTTCAGTCCAGTGAAATTTTACTTTAAGTAGACTGAACTATAATTTGGTACTACGTATTTTAGTTGCTAACCACGAGTCCATAAAACGTAATTCTGACAGTTGTATTGGCAAAAAATATTTCAGTGCTGGGAATGTAAAAAAAAATAATAATAGGGGAGTTGACATGCGCCATCTACCCCTACAGATTCCCTCTGCGGCAATGGAACCGAAAGGTGTGGGAAATGGGAGTACTGCGAGAAAATCCCCCGGCCAACAGTGACGTCTACATCGTTTCCCACGGGTGAAGATACAGGTGCGATTCCGCCGGGAAAGCGTCGAGTTGGAATTCTGGTCATTAGCGCCCTTGGAGGTAAAGTGAGATGGGGATGAAGCAACAATGGAACGCAAGGGTGTGGGGGACGGAAGCGGCAACATCCGCCTTGTTCCCCATTATGTTAGATCGGGCGTGACTCCACCACGAATGGAACGCGGGAGGCACCGCAGTCACAACAATCGTACTCACCTGCACGAGTGGGGTCGCGGTTGTCGTAGCGGATAGACCACTCGCATCTCGCGAAGAAAGGTCGGGCTCGATTCCCAGCGGGGTCACTCCCGGATCTTTGCACGTGGGGGTCGTGACGGACGATGCCGCTGGTCGACGGGTTTTCTCGGAGATCTCCCACGCTGCTACATACTCACTTTTCTTCGCCCTCGTCGGTTCTCAATACAGAGAGCGCGGTACAAAAGTGAACTCTTAAATAGTCATTTGCAGTCCACGATATTTTGAAAGCCAACATAGAAATACTAAGAAAGAGGAATCCTAGAAAACGGTTTATGCTAACTCTGTGAACAAATATTTCGCCGTATTGATGCATTTATTTTGGGCAGTGTCTTGCGCCGCAGTTACACATAGAAATGTACGGCAGACGAAATACCTTGGAAGAAACCCATCATTCTGATAAATATTTCCTCATAAAATTAATAAAACCAATTATGTACAAGTTCCCTTTCTTCGCTTTCCTCTGTTGGCTTCCTTGAAACTGTAAAATTTAACCAACCTCTACAGCAGGCCTGCACAACTTGATGGTCTTTGAGGGCCTCACACAACTTGGACCATCTGACCAAGGACCAGATCACTTCGGACCTAGGATTTTAGACTAGTCCGCTGCTGCTTAACTGAAGTAATTTGGTAATTGTAGGCCCACAGAAAATTATATTCAAGATGTATATTTAAAAATTTTAGAGAGTTAGAATTAAAATTTTAACCAAAATTATTTAAATATAAATATAACTGCGAAATTTTTTAATAAAAATCATTTAAACACTAACACAAAGTTCACTAACAATTTCACTAGAAATATCACACTTAATCTAAACAGTTCAGTGTGACATATTGCATTTCTCGGGTGTCACTATTTTATCAAAGTTTGGTATCATGTTTGAAATGATCGTTCTTAGCGTGAACTTTGAATTGATATCGCTTAAAGATGAACGCTGTTTGGTTTTGTTCAATTTCATGGCCGAGAAAGTTTGTTCTTTAGTATGTGTGCTCCCAAACATACAAAACACCAGCTAGGCAGTATTCAATAATATGTTTAATTTATCCTGATCCAGAACAGAAAAAAACTGTTGAAAATTAATCTCCCTATGCTTGATCCGGTAGTTTTCAGAACACTGGATACCAATAACTTCCATCTGGAGCTTGACGGGTATATTTCCTGCTTCGACAAAGATGGATCCTCAGTCACTTTTATGTGGACTCCCTCTTCATTACTCGATAGCATTCTTTTCTGAAACTTCTCACTTATAAGTGATGTGCTTCTTATACTTTCACCCACCATTGAATAATGTTCTCATGTAGTATTCTGTTGACAAGTTAAGAAATATTAAATACACCTCTCAGCAAGTTTTATTTTCAGACAAACTTAATATCATTTTGTACATATATTCAAAATAAGATTACGTTTGTCTGAAAATAAACTCGCTAAGGGGAGTATTTAACATGTATTAATATATATATATTTATTTATTCTTCATATATATGTATACATTAAAATTTACTGAAGAACAAGAAAAATACTTGTTGATTTCATTCTTTATCCATTATTCCAGGGAATGTTTCCATATATTCTTGAGATTCCAAAAATACAACTAGCTAATTTGTAGAGCGACACAGTATGACAAAACTTCACGACGGCTCAGCCAACGCCCGCCAGTGTGGTTAGGNACTAGCTAATTTGTAGAGCGACACAGTATGACAAAACTTCACGACGGCTCAGCCAACGCCCGCCAGTGTGGTTAGGTAGAGACCCGTACTCGGCATAATTTCCTTGTAGAAACGCATCAAACACTCTGTTTTTTTTTCAAAGAGCTCGAACATAATTGACTAGAGCAAAACTACTTGAATACCATGATAAAACCGCAAAACCTTTGAACGTAACATCTGCTGGTAAGTTAGAGAGTGAAATTTTGCAATGGTTTACCTGCATACAGTTCAATCAGTGTTACAGCACCAAAAGTTTTTTTTCCACACATACTGTAGATGGGGCACCATCACTGCAAACTGCTACTAATTTTTTTCGAATTTAAGGCTAGTTTTTTTGGTTACACTCTTTTCTGCATTTTCTGCTATTTCCTCTCCTGTTATTCTTCCTCTCATTGAACACAAACCAGCAAGATCCTCTGTCACCTCAGAATTCGTATTAAAGCCTATTATATTTATTAAAAGTTATGCAGTATCCTTCACGTCAGTACTTTCATCCATAGCGAGCGAATAATAGACAAATACACTGGCCTATTTTTACAGGTTATCATAAAGATCCCCAGCAATATCAGTCACCTTGCGCTGAACAATCATGCGGGAAAAATTGATATTTTCAGAATAATTTTTCTTATCAGTGCACAATTCAGAAACGGCAATAATTAGGCACTTTTTTNGGAAAAATTGATATTTTCAGAATAATTTTTCTTATCAGTGCACAATTCAGAAACGGCAATAATTAGGCACTTTTTTTGTCATATCTCCCTCAGTAAATGTTCTGCCAGCACAAACTATTTCTTGTAACATTTTTAAGCTTACCTTTNGGAAAAATTGATATTTTCAGAATAATTTTTCTTATCAGTGCACAATTCAGAAACGGCAATAATTAGGCACTTTTTTGTCATATCTCCCTCAGTAAATGTTCTGCCAGCACAAACTATTTCTTGTAACATTTTTAAGCTTACCTTTNCTTTTTTGTCATATCTCCCTCAGTAAATGTTCTGCCAGCACAAACTATTTCTTGTAACATTTTTAAGCTTACCTTTGTGGCAACTTCATTTCCAGACGTAACTTTTTCAAAGCCTACTGCTCACCCCTAAGGACTTTCAGTAACTTTGCTGACTTTATTTGCTCTTCACTTGCCTCCAGCTTGCCAATATTGGGATATTTCAATTCAAAATGACGTCTGAGATTTTACTCTTTCAGCACAGCGGCATATTATCGGCAAACAATGCACACTATTTTGTCCTTAAACAATGTTAAAAATATATATTTATTTGTTCATTCAGGTTGTTTGGAACCAATCATACGGTTTCCTTAAGGCTCCTGCCTACCCAGAGCTTCTTCCCGCGTTTGAGATCGAGAAGCGCGGTAGCGATAAGGGCGACACTGCCACGCGCATCAAGCGTCCCATCGCCGCTAAGCGCAAGGCTCTGAACTAGCGTGCAGTGTTCTCGTCGCACTGCGTGCACCTGTGGGACTTTCAGCGTTAATCCTATTATTTTATCGGTGGAAAGTCTGTAAGAAGGTTCAATGCAGGGCTCTTGAACAGTTTTGTATGGATCTGACGCGTATATTTTGAGATACAGCACTTCGAAAAGCCGTTTTTAGTCGTTTTGGAGTGATCTAAGATGGTGTTTCTAAGGTGCGTGACGTCTTGAAAGCCCTCAACAGCCGTCGTCTGGAGCGTGCGTTCTTTTCGTAGATGAGCACATTGGACGCACGTTTAATAGTTTCGTTGGAAAACGTGTATTTCAAACACACTGCAACGCAGTTCAAGCGCCGGGTAGGCGGGGGCATTAAGGGCGTTGCGTAGGGCGGAATCGGTCGAGCGAAAATATAGGGTTTTACATATTACGTGATTTTAGGTGTGTCTCAGCTACCTTCCAAAATGTAGCTTTCAAACAAAAAACACTGTACGCCCCTTGAAGAGAAGAACCATGTTACACGAGAGTAAGTAGAAGTAAATTGGTAAGAGTTTGTGTTTGTGTGAGTTGAGTGTATAAATATTGATTTATCAGCAAATTTTAGGGAAATTTAAAATTTCACAAAAACTTGTTTTGTATAAATGCGGCCCGGGTGAAGACGGGCAAAGTATTTTTGTTTGAAAGCGATATCGTATAAGTTGCCCATAACACCCCTAAAATCATACAAAATGTAAAAGTAAAAAAAAACCTACTCTTTCATTAGGCCGGTTAACAATAAAAAAACTAATCATGACAAAAATTACAAAAAGGCTGGTCATTTTAACAGTTATGTAATGCTGTGCTCCAGTTATAACCAAAAACTTAGCTGCAAGCGCTATTCATAATACGGCCAACTACGTATATGCTTAATACGATTAGTTCTCGTTCGCAGACATCAATTAGGCCGTGACCACGGAGATTTAACCTTTAATTTACCCGCAGCGATACCAGTGCTAACGGCTTATTGTGGCGTTGAAAGAAACGTGATTGTGGCATTATTAGTATGAATGTAAATACACAGAGTCGTATTAAAAATTTAATTAAACGCTAGAAAAAAAACTCGCATAATTTCATATTCCCCCGTGGGATTAAATATTTTCAATAAGTCAGACGGGCCAAAAATATGAAGCATTGTGTGTGCAGGCCTGCTGTAATGCGTTAGTTGATGTGCCACGCACGGCCTTCTAGACTCACCTGCAGGATGATGGAGACGGATATGAGCGCCACCATGAGCGAGTAGAACTCGTGCTTCTCGCCCACTTGCAGGACGTACTTGAGTTGGCTGGNCCCACTTGCAGGACGTACTTGAGTTGGCTGGCGTTGGCCGTCAACAAGGCGATGTCGAGCATCCCCTGCGCGATCGTCTTCTTCGTCGCGTAGCTGTTCGCGTCCAACGGTTTCTGCTAACACAGAGCAACGTCCCTGCTCTTACAATGACCAACTGCCATGACACACAAAGTACATGCTTATTCGTTGGCTGTAGTCCATTCACGGTTACTTCCAAATTTTCCGAAGCCCTGCTAGAGTTCTACGTTCACGATATTCTTCCACCTCATGCAAAAAAAAAGCATAATTATATCTACAAAATTACACCAAAGGGACAACGCATCTCATTTGTGCGTACATTATGTAATAATATTTTGTATTAAAACTATTTTTTGCTAGGCATTACCAGTACACCTATTTTGTCTCTCTTTTTATCTTATTTATTCGTATTAATTATAAATAAAATATTATAATTTATCCATAAAATATACGAAAAGTTCAATCGAACCAAAAATAATGTATTTTAATGTTAACGTAAATGTTAAATGCTTGTGATACATGGCATATTTAGAAAACAACCAATCACATCATACATTGGGTAATTTTACAANATAAATGTTAAATGCTTGTGATACATGGCATATTTAGAAAACAACCAATCACATCATACATTGGGTAATTTTACAAAGGTTTGATTCAAAAAGGGTGATGATACCGAGAATAGACTATAACCAACTGCATAATGCAGTGCAGGTGAACACAAAATAAATGCTTGTTCGTTGGCTACAGCACCGTACTGTTGGCTGTGTTTCAAAGAAAAAGTCTGACGAATGCAATTCACACCAAGGAGATAAGCAGATGTAGAACTAAAACGTGACTTATAGTATAGGCTGTTCACGGTAAACTAAGCACTTTCGAAAGCCCTGCTTAAGATCTACTAGCATGCACGTTGTGTATTATTCCGACATATGTCAAATTAACACTGCTACGGGCCCCGTCACTTTATTCGTACGTCGGTCAAGTGAAATTGCGAAATTATTTGGAAAGTATATATTTTACAAATTCATTAATTTTTAGTCTAATATTTAATTGAAAAACTTAAAAAGCAAAATTGATTGGTTCAGTATTCAGAGATGTTTACGTAGCACTTAATCCAACGTTAACACACGGGACTACTTTCTNGCAAAATTGATTGGTTCAGTATTCAGAGATGTTTACGTAGCACTTAATCCAACGTTAACACACGGGACTACTTTCTCTTTGTCGTTACCAACTTGACTGGGCGCACACCGGTCAGTGTGCTCGTCAAGACATATGCGGGAAGGGGCAGTGACATTTTGCATTGGTTGATTTCTAAAGTGCTCACTTTACCGTCAACAGCCTTTAACTTTAACTAGTTTATTGGAACATGCCTTTCTTTAATACAGCACGCTCTTTGTAGCACTTAATACATGCTGCTGACGAAAAAAAAAAAAACCACCAAACCACGAACACAAAATTCAAACAAAACAGGATCATGTATATATAATAAACGATGGTATAATTTCCGTGGCTACAAAACACCATTAATACTTCCTTCACAAGAACACATTCCCTTTTGTCCATCAAAGAAATATTTTTTACGAACTAATAAAGCTAAGTGCAGAAACACATGCAATAGCACACAGATGACTTGGCATGCCTCGCTTCCCCGGAAACCTTCAGCGGCGTTTCGTGGCGAATGACAAGTCTACACAAATTGCTAATGCGGAGATCATTGCCTGTCTGTGCAAAATGTGTCACCGCTGGTATATGAAAAAACCTGATTTTGTAGGCGTGAAAAATGCAAACGTCTCGTATCGCAAAGTACGTATCGTCAACTATTTTTGCTACCTGCTAAAACAGCAGAGTGAGTACCTTACGTTCTTAATAAAGTTCATCTCATGCATTACAATTCTNGCAAAATTGATTGGTTCAGTATTCAGAGATGTTTACGTAGCACTTAATCCAACGTTAACACACGGGACTACTTTCTGTTTGTCGTTACCAACTTGACTGGGCGCACACCAGTCAGTGTGCTCGTCAAGACATATGCGGGAAGGGGCAGTGACATTTTGCATTGGTTGATTTCTTAAGTGCTCACTTTACCGTCAACAGTCTTTAACTTTAACTAGTTTATTGGAACATGCCTTCCTTTAATACAGCACGCTCTTTGTAGCACTTAATACATGCTGCTGACGAAAAAAAAAAAAAAAAAAAAAAAAAAAAANCACAAAATTCAAACAAAACAGGACCATGTATATATAATACACGATGGTATAATTTCCGTGGCTACAAAACACCATTAATACTTCCTTCACAAGAACACATTCCCTCTTGTCCATCTAAGAAATATTTTTTACGAACTAATAAAGCTAAGTGCAGAAACACATGCAATAGCACACAGATGACTTGGCATGCCTCGCTTCCCCGGAAACCTTCAGCGGCGTTTCGTGGCGAATGACAAGTCTACACAAATTGCTAATGCGGAGATCGTTGCCTGTCTGTGCAAAATGTGTCACCGCTGGTATATGAAAAAACCTGATTTTGTAGGCGTGAAAAATGCAAACGTCTCGTATCGCAAAGTACGTATCGTCAACTATTTTTTGCTACCTGCTAAAACAGCAGAGTGAGTACCTTACGTTCTTAATAAAGTTCATCTCATGCATTACAATTCTGATATATTCTTGCGTACCTGCCTCGTTATACGTACAAGGTTTCAAGACNTGATATATTCTTGCGTACCTGCCTCGTTATACGTACAAGGTTTCAAGACTCTAATGAAGTTTGTATAATTTCGTTAAATAAAAATGTCATTTCTCTAATACTTCGGCAAATGATCTTTAAGAAATTCCGACGTTGGTCATAACTTTCTGTTTTCGTTTACCTGCAGATTTTAACTTTTTCATAGCGATAAGTCAATACTCACTGAAATAAGTCAAATTCTATTCCAATAGTATGTGTTAATTTTTTTTTTCGGGCATACTAAAAGGGCATGAAAGTAAAATTAAAACTTCCGACATTTAAACATTTCTGCAAAAAAATTACCTTTCCAGAGGCCATAACTTGAGTTTTACTATACATAATTAATTTTCTTGGGTATGTATTCATTTTAAAAGTTTATTATAACGGGATACAAAACGAATATTGTAGAAATTAATTACTGCAAGCAGTTATTGTATCAAATTAATCAAACGACTTAAGCACGGAGAAGAAAAATATTTTCTAGTTTGTTTGGTCGCCGTTCAAAAACCGGTGGTATCAAACATTAGCAAACTCACCCGAAAAGCAAAAAAAAAAAAAAAATAAAGAACGGAATAAATTCCGAGGGATTATTACTGTCAGAAATTATACACGACACACCTGCGTCTATACACACACAAAGCCAAGCGGTCTCCGGTACATGACAATTCGATCATTAAGTGGTTTTGACAAATTTCGTAATTTCACAAATTCTTATTTTCTAAAAGAAAATTTCTTTAAAAATTATAATTTTCTGTTACGTAAACTCTGTTGACCTAGAGGAGGAAACTGACGTGTTCCATATATTATGTGTATAGTAATAAAAACAAATTTTATGAGAATATTATTGCATTTTACTTTACTTTTATGGGTTCTTGCACGATGTATCTGATTGGAGCGTGATTCGAAAANATGAGAATATTATTGCATTTTACTTTACTTTTATGGGTTCTTGCACGATGTATCTGATTGGAGCGTGATTCGAAAAGATTTTTAAAGCGGCTCATAAGCACAATTGAAAGAAAAAGAACAATAATTTCAAGTACATGTGCAGACAACTGCGTGATCAGCTGCACAAAACATGCGTATATGCTTTGACAACAAATACAATACATACGAAGATTGCAGATATATTCGTGATAATAGTTTAAATAAAATATTAATGTAACGTTTATTATACAGAGTGATTCTAAAATCATGGGACAAACATTGAGGGGTGGTAGAGCTCACTAAAACAAACAATTACTGTATACAAATATATGGGCGGAAGTGACACGTTGAACCACAAACACAAAAACATAACACATTAACGGAAACATAAAATGTTCATTAGCAGCATACCTAACGAGTGATTCCGTNACACAAAAACATAACACATTAACGGAAACATAAAATGTTCATTAGCAGCATACCTAACGAGTGATTCCGTACAGAACATGAGATTACTGAGTCTTATCGGGACGACTGAAAAACTTTTGTTAATAGAGAAAATTTAATTATTTAATTCATTATTAATATAATACATTGAGTAAACAGTATTATTTTCACTTAGCACTGTAATCTAGTGAGTGATACTACGTACTAAATTGTGAAAGATAGAGCTGAACAAATGTTTTGTATTACTGTAAATAAGTTATAAATTGAATTAAGCATTTTATTAATTATGAACTATGTACTTCACAAACCTGCCCACGCCTAGGAATATGTAGCTTATGTCTCTGAAACGCAAATGTAAACATGTCATTATAAAATTCAAACCGTAGGCGCGTTCAACGATGCTACGTTTAATACAATATAAGCCTAACTGAATAAAATAGTTAACTCTGTTAGCAATTTACTTCAAACTTCAGTTGGCAAGAAATATCATAATAACAACGGACGTAATTTCGACATGATTGTTCATATTACGCCTACACTTAAACAAACTAATGACATTAATAAAAAATTTTACATTATTTACTAGACGAGCAAGAAACCAATTTATTAAAATATATTAGTTCATTATTATAACATATGGTGAAATCTCTTAATGTAGTATTTAGCCATAAAGGTCACTAGCCCCAAAACTTCAGTTCAATCTGAACTATCAGTAGCTCTTAAAGTTAGTAGTCCTAAATCACAATACATAATGCCAGCAGTCCTAGAGCCACTAGTCCCCAAATTAATAGTCTTCAAATCACTGGTTCTCAACTTTATTTAGTAGCCTTAAAATCGCTAGCTCTCGAGTCAGTAATTCTAAAATTAACAGTCCTCACTTGTCCTCAACTCAAGTCAGTATCCCTTAAAGTCAGTATCAACTTAAGTCAATTGTCTTAAAACCATTAACTTTCAAGCCACTATTATCAATAGGAGCTGTATTTGCTTTTATAGCAGGATTCATCCAATGNTCTTAAAACCATTAACTTTCAAGCCACTATTATCAATAGGAGCTGTATTTGCTTTTATAGCAGGATTCATCCAATGGTTATTATTATTCACTGGTAGTCACTATCTCCCTAGTCACCAGTTATCAAGTCACAAGCCCAAGTCATTGGCTTCCAGGTCAATAGTTATAAAGTAACTAGACCTAAGGTCAGTAGTCCTAAATTCAGTAATGATGACGTCAGTTTTCCTTAAAGCCAGTATTCCTAAAGTCACTAACTCTAAGGTTAGTAATTGTGAAACCACCAGCTCTGAAATATTTTGGTGTTAGTGACATAAGTTTTAGTAACGGGTTTCCTCCCCATAGTTTTCTTAAATTTTTTTCTCGCAATGCAGACCAACTCAATATGTATTTTATACACTTAAGTGTGGGGTTAAAAAAAGGCGTGGACGGCGGGCGGCCATGGTTCGACTCATCCCCCGACAGTCATCTTACGGCATGCGCCTCTGGGCAAGAAGTGACAGCCTTGGGGCTCGCCAGGGCTTTCTGTAATATATGTGCATGCACATGTGAGCCACCAGCTTGGTATCAAGCCGTCAGTGAGGAGTGTCGACTGTCGACACGAGGGGAGTGTTGTGATTCAGCGGCACGCCACGGCTCACCGCCCTACACGTCCAGTAAATCAGCGTGATTGTTCAGAGTCGTGGTTATTTTGCGCCGGTGACGCAGCGGTTGACGAATGTTACCGAGCACTTTCATATTTGTGAAGGTTTTCCGTGGATTTTCTAATCTAGTTTGTCCAGCCACTTTGCAATTAACAAATAGCATATTATGAAAATTTGGTATGACATAATTTATAATTAAATGCTTACATACAGCATGACTATAGCTGGTTATTATTTAAGTAAGCAGCAATTTTCAGACACCTACTTACTATCTATTTTCTACCCACTGTTGTGGCGCAATGACGAGAATGTGCATGTATGAGTCGAGTGACACAGTGAGAAGTAAATCAATAATTTAGAAACTAATTTTTTTTTATATGGCCAGCCATAGGTTGAACCACGCGTGCGTGATTTTCCACCCCTACAATTGTCTCCTTTCTGGGAAATACAGAAGTATAAGTTATCGTTTACTTTGGCTGATTTTCCTAATGCTTTTATTTTGGCCTACGGCTTCCTGTTGTCGGACCACATTATTAAAAAAAAAATTTATTTTCCGTTAATTACATGCATTTTGCGACGTAAGTGGAATGTTTTTTCTATCTATTTTTACCCTTTGGATGTCGCCCTTGGCACCCGGAGTATGGAAGTGGCGCGGTTGACCTGCCATCCACCACCGTTCCCCATACTTCAAGGGGGTTCAAATGCTATGTACTATGCCTTCTATAGGGGTAGTAACTACTGCTACTAATATATTGATGCACTATATTACAACTCCTCTCATCAGTGTTGGCTAATCAAGCGGAGAAGAAGGCCCGCACTGCATTACTCGATCCCCCTCCCTCCACCTACGGTCCTTCCTTTCGGAGTCATGTCCTTGTGTCTGAAGTACAGTTTTTGCGCCGACTCGTCTTTAACCAGGTCCGTTTCTCTTCTTCAGTTGCCACTTCCTAGCTTTATTTTCAGTTCGATTCTGAAAGCTTCAATCTTGGGACACTCTTGCACCACATGCTAAACGTCATCTTCTGTTTTACAAATTACACAGTTGGGTGATTCCACCAAATTGAAGTTGTATAATTTTGCCTTGAAGTTCCCATGTCCCGACAACAGCTGTGACAGGTGATAATCTGTCGCGGTCCAGGGGTAATTCAGTCTATCTTCTGCATTGGTAAATACATTATATGTTATTCTGCCGTTGTTAGAATGTTTCCATCTCTCCTGCACCGGAGTATTATTGTTTGTTCTATCTTTTCCTTCTTCAACTGGGGTAATGCTTTTCTACCAACCAGTTATTTCCATTATATCACCTCTTTCTTTCATTAAAAGGTTCAGTGGTATTACTCCAGTTATTTCCTGAAGAGGTTCCGAGGATGTTGTTCTATTTACCTTCGTAGTTGCCAACAGCGCTGATCTCTGTGTCTTTAAAATTAACTTTTTCATCTGTGCCTGTGATGCTGTTCTTTACCACACTGCTGCTCCATACGTGACACCTTTGTATAGTGTCCTCATAGTTTTGAAGCTAAGCCCTCAAGAGACCGTAGACACAGATTTCATCTTTCTGTAGATACATACAGCTTTATCAATTGCGTATCTGGTGTGGTCATGGAATCGTATAATTTACTATCCACTACTCCTACGATCTCTTCATATTTGTCGTTTTGTTATATGGTTCTCATTTCCTTGTATGGTCCTTTCATAAGCGTCTGTGGACAGTCTAGGCCGTGGCTCACTGGCCAGGAGCGTGTGAATACGAATCACTTATTCCCCAACTATTCTACACTCTAAGAAATNCTAGGCCGTGGCTCACTGGCCAGGAGCGTGTGAATACGAATCACTTATTCCCCAACTATTCTACACTCTAAGAAATGATTCGTAAAATTATCACACCACTGTATACGAATAGTGAGAGGGTGCGAATGGTAAACTATTTTCCCATAACTCGATGGTAGCGTCCCTACATTCTCTCACGAAACAGTAAAATGCGCAGGGAAGTTCCTAACCTTCTATAGTAACGACGTTCAAAAATTCCTATATTTGCAGTGTGACATGTGGTATTATTTCCATATAATGTATAGGTTAAAAACTTCCATTACAGTTTAGGATGTTTACCAGAAAATGTTTTACAGTGAAGGTTATTTTAACACTTTCAAGGAATGATGGTCTACATATTGGACGATACAAAGTAAGAGGGTGTAATAATGTACGTTGCATACATCGAAAAACGGCATTAAGATAAAGGCGGAATCACAATCTCTTCGTAACGCGCGTACGTACGTTTTTTGTTGGNCTAGGCCGTGGCTCACTGGCCAGGAGCGTGTGAATACGAATCACTTATTCCCCAACTATTCTACACTCTAAGAAATTATTCGTAAAATTATCATACCACTGTATACGAATAGTGAGAGGGTGCGAATGGTAAACTATTTTCCCATAACTCGATGGTAGCGTCCCTACATTCTCTCACGAAACAGTAAAATGCGCAGGGAAGTTCCTAACCTTCTATAGTAACGACGTTCAAAATTCCTATATTTGCAGTGTGACATGTGGTATTATTTCCATATAATGTATAGGTTAAAAACTTCCATTACAGTTTAGGATGTTTACCAGAAAATGTTTTACAGTGAAGGTTATTTTAACACTTTCAAGGCATGATGGTCTACATATTGGACGATACAAAGTAAGAGGGTGTAATAATGTACGTTGCACACATCGAAAAACGGCATTAAGATAAAGGCGGAATCACAATCTCTTCGTAACGCGCGTACGTACGTTTTTTGTTGGNCACATCGAAAAACGGCATTAAGATAAAGGCGGAATCACAATCTCTTCGTAACGCGCGTACGTACGTTTTTTGTTGGCAGTCATTCGATCATAAACGGAATTATGTAAAGCGATATTTTTTTTTTTGCAGACTTTGTGCAAAACAAGGTACAATTTTAAAACACTGGCCGAAGAAAACTTAATTTCGTATATTTATGTCTTCACGTTAATGGTTTTAGTTAAAATAATAAATTTAATGTTTAATCGGACATTTAGATTGGTCGAGAGTTCAGCCGTACGTACGTAGTAGTTGCAAGTGCTGCCTCTCTTTTCTACATATGTACGTACGCTTAGTGTGAATGCGAATGAATGCATGTAAATATGCAATGCTCAACTTTTAAGGCCCTGCTACAATGAACCGATCGTCTGCAGTGCTGGTATTGTTCTGGAATTTGATTGGCCCACGTGACCGTGACGTGACTGCTGGTGTGCAGTGCAGTGCTGTGCTGGTGAACAGCTTCATCTTTTATCTCGGGTCGGCAGCCGATTGGCAGCTAGTCAGCAGCAGATTGGCACACTTCTTGTGATTGGCCAAGGGATGTGCGTCTCAAGTCGTGAGCCAATGAGATGTAGATTCGTCAAGCGCATGCGCGCGTTAAGTGCGGAAAAACTATAAACAATTCCCATTGTAAACAAATATATCGATTATTGAATCAAGTGCACCACCGTTAATGTATTAAATATTTATTTTATTTGTGGCACGAGCCGATTTTTACGCCGAGCTGCAACAAATTGGTATACGTAAGCAGTTAATACACATTACAAAGGCCAGTAGCTAACCGTAGCTTCAACTTCCATGGAACCAAATAAAAACAAACAAGTTGCCATTTCTCGATAATATTAAAACCAAAACTGCATTCAATTACACTGTGTGTGTTTGCGGAATTGAAAAAAACTCACATGAAATAAATATTCGCGAAACGAATGTAAACAATTACAAAACTTGGCGACTGTTGTGCCACCTATTAGGTGCCAAAAGAACTATCGTCACCCGCTGAACATCAGCATTTCATTGTAGCACATAGAAACTGAGGGATCGGAACTGCAGTCGTCAGCACTGCACTGCAGTTGATCGGTTCATTGTAGCAGGGCCTTTATTCGCTCGTACGTACTATAATTTGAGGTTATGAATCCATCTTAACCCTTTGAGGTTGGCACAGAGTTACTGGCACTGCATGCAGGGTTGAAGTGAGCTGCCTGTATTCTCCACTACAGCAATGTCAGTTATATTGGTCTCTGTATTTCTATTTACCGCCGTCTTATTAGTCCTGGCTACATCGGACACGGCTACTATACTCTGCAAAGTTATTATTGGCTGGCCGTCGGCCAACGAAGTCGCGCTTTCACTGTGTGCCAATTAATGTGTCGCAGCAGATGTAACAGGTTTTACAATCCATCGTGATCATTTGAGAACTTATCGAAAATAATATTTTTATTGCTACAAAATGAACTGTTGATTTGTTGTAATTTTTTACTTACATTTTGATAAAGTCCAGGAAAGCAGTGGCACTATAGAAGTGCGGGGTTTGTCTTCAAGAGCAAAGAAATTATCATACACGTAGCCCCCAATATATACGTGCATTCTCCTCAAAGGATTAAAGTAAGTCCCTCACATGGCGGGAAATACCGTTGTTTGGAGTACATTACGTAGTAGCATGAACAGCTGCTGCCAATAACATCAAGTATAGGCTATTCACGATAAAGTGAGCGCTTTCTAAGGCCCTCCCAGCAGGCATTAACCACTAATAAAAGTGTTTTATTGTATCCTCGTATGTTAACTTTTGAGAGTGATGGAATGTATACACTGTGTTTATTAGTCACATGGCAATGTCTATATTTAAAAAGAGGTGGAAAGATAAAAATCGGCTTAGAGGAAAAATTTACCAGGGCCTTAAAAAAGTGCTCACTTTACTGTGAATAGTCAACAATTGCAAACACATTTTCGTTGCTCCGGACACGTATGCCAGAGCGTTATCCCAGAGTAGATAAGTGCACAGAGGCGAAATAGCGTCGCGGTTCCTTTGATGTGGACGTACCCTTCTCTTATTGGCTGCGCGAGGCTCTAGGGAACGGACATTGTGTCTGACTGGCTACTGCATGCTGCCAACAGTTCCCTATTGCATGGGGTGCCTGCTGGCGAGTAGTTCACCAGACGCTGATTGGCGATCTGCATTCCAGCATGTCGCTGGCTTGTGATGCCATTCTCCCCCGACGCGTCCGGCTGGGGTTGGCGGTATAAGCGGCTATTTCACCTCTGAATGGCGTTATTATACTGATACTAGCACATTCATGAACCGAAAAAACGTATTGCGGCAAACTCTTTAAACTTGTGGTCGACCATTCAACAGCAAGGCACTGCCACGAGACTGTCAGATCGATGCAAGCAGTGAATGGCGGGCAGGACGGGTTGCACGCACTTGACGTCAGGTGATCGTCGTCGAATGACAAACAACCGGTCCGTTCATTGATGCCGTAGACGCGGGGCATGTCCACACATGGTGGTGTTTGGCTTGTAGAGGGGAAACTGTACGTTTCCGGACATGGACTCCTATGCAAAAGGTTCTCTACTCGGTACCCCATACAAGTCCTCAAAATGTGTAATAGGAATTTAGATACATCCTGTAACTAACATGCAGTTAAAATGCCTAAAACTACATTTTTATACATGCCAGAAAAAAATTGACTCTTTGAGTGCGGTACAGATTTACTGACAATTAAGGCAAGCTAGAAGTGAATCGCCTATATTCACGACTGCATGATCATCACTTTTGCAGGTCTCTGTATTCCCATTTACAACCGTCCTATTGGTGAACTTAACACCGTACCTGCTTACTGTGTTGAACAACGTTTGTTACTGGCCGGCTGCGTACCAATAAAATGCTGAGGTGCGAGTGTCCCAATCAAATGTTCTTTCCTACGTAGAAGAATATACAACCCATCCCGATAATTTGTGTAATCTACGCTTTGAACATTGCTGGCGTAATATTGCGTTTCATAGAACCCTATAAAAAGTGCTGTCGAAGTAATATTATTTCTCCCGTGTCATCAAAGAATGCGGATGTCGTAATGTTACAGCAAACTCCATACAGCTCGGTTGAATTCAGGTGACGTAACATTACATCGGCCGCACTCAAAAGGTTATACTGCAAAAACTCTCATCACACTAGTATCATAGGTTAGTTTTAGTAAATTAGAGTTTATAATGTAAAAAATGGTTGCCTGTAAAGTCGGTTTTACGGGCGAAGATTTTACGTGACAACGTAGTGCTGCGCGCGCGGCAGACCGATCATAGTTGAGTGGGAGAGAGACGCAAGGCATTCGGCGGGCCTCTCTCTCGTTCGGTGACTCATCGTAACGTTACCGAGCGTTACACTTTTTCATAAGTGACTCCCAGCCGCAACCTAATTTAAGACGTTGTCACGTCAAAATACCTGTTCGCCTGCTAGCCCAGGTTGATTTCGGAGGGTACTGTTAGATTGAGATACTATGTTTAAAAAGGAGGGGTGATAACTTCATACGCATTAATGAAGGCCGCGCACAAACGCACGCGTAGTAACCACAGCCTAGGCGATCCACAGTATCTCGTTTCCTTTTATCGTTCTGGGAATGGACCCCGTCCGTTTAAACTCTTGCAGTAAAGTAAAGATTCCAGGACCAGTTGTACTGCAAAACATGTTAGTTGAGAGCAAGTTTCGTGGTTGGGTGGTTTTTAACTCTCGTGCATCTCAAGCGTCTGCCAGCCGATCATCGACGTTCTGTATCGGGACAACTTAATTCTGATTGGCCCAGTCAAGTAGAAAATGTCCTCTCGCCCAGACACGCGGCCAATAGCGAAAGGAAATCTGCAAGTGTGCTCGTGCAAACTTGAAGTCCAGCCTGTGCGTAACGGAAAACAGGAGGCCCTTCCTATAAGATAATTCTTACTTTGCTAGATGTAAAACAGAACGAATCCGATTTCATCAGTCCTAAATTTTGGATATTACTCTACTGGCAAGACGTTGAAGCGTAGAACTACGTTTAATAATTTTCTGCTAACATAACTATATAAACTGATCACAGTTATATGTGAACTTTTGAAACCAACCTTTGAAAAAAGTCACTGCCCATATCTGCATACATTCCAACGTAACCTCTGACTGGAATACTCGTGGTACAGTTGGCAGTGCATTAGGTAAAGCAGTTCCTTGACTTAACGTCGTTTTAAGTGGAAATATTTGGGCAGCTCGTTACATTGAGGTCTTGAGAGTCGATAAGGGTGAAACGAGGTGAGTATGGAGCGGCGCCGGAATGCAAAGGCGGAAGAAACGAGAGATCCAAGAGAAAACCTGCCAAACAGCGACATCGTCTGGCACGATTCCCACAAGCTAAAATACGGGGAGCGGCCCCGCCGGGAATCGAACCCGGTTCGCCTCTCATACTCTGACCACTACACCACCGCGGCCCCAACGTCGTTTTAAGAGTGTAATTTTTACTTTTGTAAAAACTTAATTCACTTGTTTTTTTTTTATGCTTACAAGAGCACGATCTTACGTATTAGCGATATATTGATGTTCATAATATTTTCAGAGTTTAACTTTTCCGACACGTGAATAAGGTGAACGGGTCCGCGGCAATTTTGCATGCAGCGGGAAGTTACTAAACGGGTAGAGAAATATATTCCAAGCAAGTCTATCAAAAGTGCTCAGTTAACCCTTAACAGCTTATATATACACATATCTGATACTGTTTACTGTTGTTTAAATTACATTCATTTATGAGAATGGATTTTATTTAAGTATATTTGGAAAGTGTTGGCCTTAAGCTTGATTCACAATTTAAAGCATAAAAGTAGCCACAGAGCATAGGTTGTGTGCACAATAATTGACCGCCATATTTTCGTACTTATTTATTCACAACCGAGCATAACAGGTTCATGTGCATGCGAGTTTCTGACATTGTGCACAAAGGAAATAGTTATATTTCATTTATTATGCAGGTGCATGGGGAAACAGTCAATCAGAGCAGAGTATGAAATTTTCAACGAAGTTGTTATTTTAAAATGGAAGAACAGTTATGCTGTTGAAACGAAGAAATATCGCAAGATATAAATTTAAGGAAAATAAATGTAGCAGTTTATTGGCATACATTTGTAAAGGTTATCTGCATGTGTACTATCGTAAAAAGAAAAAAAGTAAAAAGAAATTAAAAAAAAAAACATTTTTATTTTTGTCTATTTTCAACATTATATTAAAATCTGTCACGAAAATCCATTATTTATTAACACTAAAGTCTGTTTACGATAAAGTGAGAACTTTTGAAATCAACCTTTGAAAAATGTCACTGGGGCAGTGACTGTCACGCGTCTAGTATAGTTGACAACGACGGAAAGAAAGTAGTTCCTTGCGTTAACGTTAAATTACAAGTTTTAAGTAAACATTTGTGAATACTGAAATATTTTATTTAATTTTTTTAATGCATATAAGTGCAAGAATAAAAACATTTATAAAACATTTGTTTTTCTAAAAAAAAATTACAGTTGCCCTTGACCGATGCACGAATACAGTGAACAGGTCCATGGTAACGTTAATTCTACATATGGTGGAAGAATACACAACGTGCATACAAGAAGATCTTAAGCAGGACTTTCAAAAGTGCTCATTTTACCGTGGACAACCTATACCAACTGATGTCAGACGAATTGCATTGGCTAAAAATAATACTTCAGTATTTAATTATTAATCGATTTGCTCAAGAATTCTGGTCGTGTGAATGTTTTGCTGTTATGTCCTGTACTCTGTGCTTGTGCATTTTGATTGCGAGTCCACCATTAGTAGGGACAGTGATATTTCGCGAAAAGAATTCGAGACAAGATACAGTCCAAACCACTGTAGGGTCGTCCAGCTTCTTTGATTNACAGTGATATTTCGCGAAAAGAATTCGAGACAAGATACAGTCCAAACCACTGTAGGGTCGTCCAGCTTCTTTGATTGGCTAAAATATGTTCTGGCCCGTGTTAACCGTTTGCGCACGAATCACGAAGGTTCAGTGTCGGAGTTACTTAGTCCTGAGTGGCTTGGTCAAAGACGAACATGGCACCAGCAGCCAATGGAGGTATAACAACAGCTGAGGTGTGTATGTAGTATTGAAGTCTACTGGGTGCTTCGAGTTTTACGCGAAAAGTCACTGGCCCTAGCCATTAGTATAAGCGAGGGAGCGCCTTTTCCAACGGCGACACGCGCGCGCCGTTGCGTGTGTAAACACAGAGCAGGAGCCTGGTGGCCGGCGCAGCTGTGATGACGTCACGCACGTGCGAGAGGAGCTGAGAATGGCGGACTGCTCCGCAACACAAACCTTGCTTCCTGCTCTGGCGCGAAGGTCTCGCAGAGTGGCTCGACACCCCACCTGGCGGCCTTGCCGCGGTCTTCTCTCACGACTTCCTTTCGCTACCCGGAGAATGCAGCGTCTCTAGTCTCTCTCCTTACCGCGAGAGTCGAGTTGTTTCGAGCGCGAAAGCCTACTGACGTCGAACGGCCGCTGAATACTCGCATACCCTTCGGAGAAGGGAAATTTTGAAAATCGATCAAGGGAAATTTGCTTGTGACTTGTTATCATTACTCGTGTTTACAACCTGACCCGCTAAAGCTGAGTTAAGAGGTTTATTCCACTCAGATTGCGAAGCTCAACGCTTTTAGTTTGGCAACTAAAATTTTTCGCCACTAGGTAAGCGCTAGTGTCGCATGAGTACAAGATTTNATGCACGTGCGAGAGGAGCTGAGAATGGCGGACTGCTCCGCAACACAAACCTTGCTTCCTGCTCTGGCGCGAAGGTCTCGCAGAGTGACTCGACACCCCACCTGGCGGCCTTGCCGCGGTCTTCTCTCACGACTTCCTTTCGCTACCCGGAGAATGCAGCGTCTCTAGTCTCTCTCCTTACCGCGAGAGTCGAGTTGTTTCGAGCGCGAAAGCCTACTGACGTCGAACGGCCGCTGAATACTCGCATACCCTTCGGAGAAGGGAAATTTTGAAAATCGATCAAGGGAAATTTGCTTGTGACTTGTTATCATTACTCGTGTTTACAACCTGACCCGCTAAAGCTGAGTTAAGAGGTTTATTCCACTCAGATTGCGAAGCTCAACGCTTTTAGTTTGGCAACTAAAATTTTTCGCCACTAGGTAAGCGCTAGTGTCGCATGAGTACAAGATTTTCTCTATTTTCTACGTTAAAAAAATGAGAATTGCAATAAACATAAATCAAATACAAAATAACTGCGTAACTAAATAAATTATTTCATTTAAGCCTACTTTCCGAAACAAATAAAGGCTTATGAGATCACTTTCCTGGCCGTGTGTGTTTATGAATGTGTGTCGTGTCGACACCCCATCTCCCCGCCACATACCTATTTTTGAACGTGTGAACCGAATTTCACCAAACTCGGTACACATATAGTACTAACTAAGGACACCTGACTTTTATAGTTTTCGACTACGCCGGGCACTTGCTTTTGAAATGGCGGCCATTTTAAAATTTAGGGCTATATTTTATATCTTGAAAACCATTCAAACTATTTTAACCAAATTTTGTATGCTGACAGCGTAAGTTGTAAGCATTTAATTCAGTCGTGAATATCGTCGTAGGTACACCATTTTGGAAAATAGTTCCACATGGAAAATAAGCTTTTATGCAATATCTCGAAAACTACACAACCAATTTTCTTCAAATAAGTATGATAGGCCAAGTAAATAACAAAAATTATTAGGAACTTATTTGCAAAATGGCGGTCATACAAATATTTTAGGTTTATTTGGTATAACTACCATACCATTTGGCCAATATGAACCAAATTTTGTACGCTGGTGGTATTTATTACAAGCATAATATAAGTTCAATAACGACCACTTTTCCCGCCATTTTGAAAGATAGCGCCGCATATAAAAATAAATATTTAAAATTATATCTCGTAAATTACTGAACGAATTTTCGCCCAATTTGGCATGTAAGAAATTCAATGATAGACAAGGTAAATATGTGGAACTAAAATTTGTTAGGCCCTTATTTTAAAAATGGTGGCAAAATCAATATTTTAATATTATTTGGTATAGCTAAAAATACCATTTAACCAATTGAATAAATTTTGTACGCTGACAATATATATTACAAGCATCAAATGAGCCAAAAAACAAAACGTTTGACCGCAATTTTGTAAGATAGCGCTACATGAATGAATTAAGTTTTTGTGTAATTTATCAGAAAACAATTGACCGTTTCCTACCAAATATGGCAAACAAGTAGTACTGCGGTAGGTTTTATTAACTGATATGTGTTAGGTATGGCAGAAACTTATTTTCAAAATGGCGGCCATACAGCTATTTTAGTTTTGTATATTATATCGTCGAAACTGTGTAATACATTTTAATGAAATTTTGTGTGCTGGCTCTCAAAGTTTGTCAGTTTACATTACCTGCCATAGTGCTACTTGATTGCCAAATTTGGCAGCAATCGGATGTTATTTCGAAAATATCACGTAATTTTAATTTGTCATGTGATACTATTTTACAAAATGGCGGACAAAAGAGATTTTGTGTGGACACATTTGATGCTCTTTTTAGACAACTGCATAAGAATGCACATTAGAGTGCAGAACGCAATAAGCTGACGATTTACATGCCGTTCATGCGAGTGTTACCTTTGGCACTCTCTTGCACATATGCTTCAAAAACGCTAAACATCTTATGGTAGAGAGAAAAAACCTGAGAGGTTCGTACTTTCATTACAAACTCTTTGTTTTCTTGGTCTGTTTTCGTTTTCTTCTGCACAACTTCAAGCAGCTCTTCACTTGAGGTTCTCCTAATTTCGTTCTGTCGGTCGAGATACAGTTGCACGTTCTTTTACAACTCATGTGTCACAGTTAACATCTCATTGGGGAATCTGGATTATCTGTTAGTTTATGAATAGCAATTATACTAAAAAAATGGTCTAGTGTTTATTCAATAAGTTTCAAAATAACCTTTGAATAAAGTCCGTTCCCGTGTATGAATATACTTAAACTTCAGTACTGATTGCCGGTTTTACAGTAGCGTTGGTAGCGGATTACGAAACATGGTATAGTCTGTTCGCGGTAAAGTGAACTCTTTTAAAATTTCTGCTTACGATCTAATTTTATCTTCATTTTGTATTCTTTCACCTTATGTAAAATTAGCATTGACATTGGGCTGATCACTTTATTCATGCAACAGTCATGTGAAAACGTGAAAATTTTAGGAATGTTAGGGTGCTACATATTAAGCCAACTCATCCTTTGACGTATATAAAACAAAAAAAACTTCATTTTCTATCATTTTAAATATTACTCTTGCTCTAGAACGTTAATACATATAAGTATTTTATTTAACTCGCTGCCAACTTAACTGGGTACCGGCATGTAGCGTGCATGTTAGTATCAGTGCAGTTAACGGGCAGTAATTTTTTTTTCAAAGGTTGATTTTAAAANACCGGCATGTAGCGTGCATGTTAGTATCAGTGCAGTTAACGGGCAGTAATTTTTTTTTCAAAGGTTGATTTTAAAAAATGCTTAATTTACCGTGAACAAATTATACTGTATCTTAACGTCTCACTAAACATGCACTTATTATATGAGTCAATAGAGTTTGTTTATTTTAGTTTTATACATAAAAGAGTTAGATTTGTTATTATATCAAACTATTAATGTTTTTAACAAATATGCAGTGTCACTTGATTGGTGTATGGATACAAATCATCAAGTGCACGGTGACATAGACTAAAGTCGAGGTAGGCTGTTTTTCGTCTTCTGAATACGTTCCCAGCATTGATTCAATAATCACCACCCGAATGATCAAGATCACACTGTAAAAAAAATGTCCAGTAAACTTCCTAAGCTGTNCATTGATTCAATAATCACCGCCCGAATGATCAAGATCACACTGTAAAAAAAATGTCCAGTAAACTTCCTAAGCTGTTATATAAGTTTTTAACCTAAATAGTGTATGTAAATAGTAGTGCGTATTAGGCTGAAGATATGGGAATGTTTAGCATNTTACGGTAGAGAGAAAAAACCTGAGAGGTTCGTACTTTCATTACAAACTCTTTGTTTTCTTGGTCTGTTTTCGTTTCCTTCTGCACAACTTCAAGCAGCTCTAGTGAACTCCAAGAGGATTAAAGCAAGACAGCCAGCTCTATGTCAACGTGGTTCTTTTACAACTCATGTGTCACAATTAACATCTCATTGGGGAATCTGGATTATCTGTTAGTTTATGAATAGCAATTATACTAAAAAATGGTCTAGTGTTTATTCAATAAGTTTCAAAATAACCTTTGAATAAAGTCCGTTCCCGTGTATGAATGTAGTTAAACTTGAGTACTGATTGCCGGTTTTACAGTAGCGTTGGTAGCGGATTACGAAACATGGTATAGTCTGTTCGCGGTAAAGTGAACTCTTTTAAAATCTCTGCTTACGATCTAATTTTATCTTCATTTTGTATTCTTTCACCTTATGTAAAATTAGCATTGACATTGGGCTGATCACTTTATTCATGCAACAGTCATGTGAAAACGTGAAAATTTTAGGAATGTTAGGGTGCTACATATTAAGACAACTCATCCTTTGACGTATATAAAACAAAAAAAAACTTCATTTTCCATCATTTTAAATATTACTCTTGCTGTAGAACGTTAATACATATAAGTATTTTATTTAACTCGCTGCCAACTTAACTGGGTGCCGGCATGTAGCGTGCATGTTAGTATCAGTGCAGTTAACGGGCAGTAATTTTTTTTTCAAAGGTTGATTTTTAAAAATGCTTAATTTACCGTGAACAAATTATACTGTATCTTAACGTCTCACTAAACATGCACTTATTATATGAGTCAATAGAGTTTGTTTATTTTAGTTTTATACATAAAAGAGTTAGATTTGTTATTATATCAAACTATTAATGTTTTTAACAAATATGCAGTGTCACTTGATTGGTGTATGGATACAAATCATCAAGTGCACGGTGACATAGACTAAAGTCGAGGTAGGCTGTTTTTCGTCTTCTGAATACGTTCCCAGCATTGATTCAATAATCACCGCCCGAATGATCAAGATCACACTGTAAAAAAAATGTCCAGTAAACTTCCTAAGCTGTAATATAAGTTTTTAACCTAAATAGTGTATGTAAATAGTAGTGCGTATTAGGCTGAAGATATGGGAATGTTTAGCATCGCTGCTGTACAAAGCTGGGAACTTTCCTACGCATTTGACTCTTTCCTGAGAAATCTGTATGAACGTTACCATGGATGTATGGGAACATATTTTACCATTCGCGCTTTGTCACTGTGCTGATATGGTAAATTTACAAATTATTTCTTAGTATTTAAACAGTGAGGTACCACGTCATAATCGCACACAGTAATTACTCTACAGAATGAGTTTATGTCTTACAGTTTGAACCCTCCGCCTGAAGTTGCAGTAGTCTGTAACCAGAATAACTCTGTAAGCTATCGCAAAAAAAAAAGCAGAGAACATTACGCCATAGTTGGAGGCAAGGCCTTCCTGTATAACCTAACATGTAAACTCGTTGTGCGTAAAAAAAAGAACTCAGATATNTTAAACAGTGAGGTACCACGTCATAATCGCACACAGTAATTACTCTACAGAATGAGTTTATGTCTTACAGTTTGAAACCCTCGGCCTGAAGTTGCAGTAGTCTGTAACCAGAATAACTCTGTAAGCTATCGCAAAAAAAAAAAGCAGAGAACATTACGTCATAGTTGGNAAAAAAAAAAGCAGAGAACATTACGCCATAGTTGGAGGCAAGGCCTTCCTGTATAACCTAACATGTAAACTCGTTGTGCGTAAAAAAAAGAACTCAGATATTTCTAAACAGAACTTCGCTTTTCGTTAAAGATTGCCTCAAGCAGATCTTGTGGGCAACTTCACAACGGATCGGACTCTCGCGCAAGTAAACTTAACGATGTAGTCGGTAAAGTTGTTTGTTCGGGCACGTACTGTACAGCCCTAGAGCCCAAACGGATCTCCTTGTTTTGTAAACTGGCCATAGTTGAGCACAATGCCTCAGCACATACACTCGTGACACGGCCTGGCACCAGGTTTTCCGGTCCCACGAGTGGTCTCTTTTACACTACTGTTCATTGCCTTTTGCCACAGCCTTGCGTGTTCAACGAGCGATTTCCTCAGATACCAGTGCATTGGGAAATATAGTCCATTCACGGTTACTTCCAATTTTCTGAAGCCCTGCTAAAGTTCTACTTTCAGGATATTTCTCCGCCCATGCAAACAAATTTTAACCAAGTCTATAAAAATACACCAAACGGACAATGTGCCGCATTCGTGCGCATTCAGCGCAATAATATTTTGAGTAAGAACTATTTCTTACTAGACGTTACCAACACACCTATTTTATGTTTTTATGTACATTGATTATAAAATAAATATTAAAATTTATAAATAAAATATAATCAAAAGTTACATTTAACGAAAAATAATGTACTATTACGTTGACACAGGTATAAAACGATTGTGGTACATGAAATATTTAGGAAACAACCAAACAACCAAACAGTTTTTCACAGGTTTAATTTAAAAAATGAGAAGAAACCGCTAATAGACTATAGCAGTCCTTCTGTAAAAATTGGAGGATTATTGCATTCCANAAAAGTTACATTTAACGAAAAATAATGTACTATTACGTTGACACAGGTATAAAACGATTGTGGTACATGAAATATTCAGGAAACAACCAAACACCTTATACACGGGGGTTTTTCACAGGTTTGATTTAAAAAATGAGAAGAAACCGCTAATAGACTATAGCAGTCCTTCTGTAAAAATTGGAGGATTATTGCATTCCAGCGTTCACCACTTACTGTATTTTAAGACTACGAAGGGCCAGAAAAAAAAAACACGTTCGTGCTTGACTCAGAAAACGAGTAGAGCCCCGAAGGTTTCTGAAGCATTGGGAAATATACNAAAAAAAAAACACGTTCGTGCTTGACTCAGAAAACGAGTAGAGCCCCGAAGGTTTCTGAAGCATTGGGAAATATACAAATCGTAATAAACACAGTAATAATTGTGTGTGTTTCTGGCATCATATTACCACAACATATTATTTTACGCATGTCCTTCCTTGTTCATCAAGGGCGCCCGACCGCTCGTTGCATGCATTACATTTTTATACTGAAACAGTTCAGTACACGGGCAGTATTTTTTTTGGGCGAGTGTGAGTGAAGAGATTTGGTTGGTTCTTAACATCGAGGTCTTGAGAGCCGATAGCATTTTTTTGGGATCCATTCTTCCATCGACAGTACGCACGTAGTTCGTCGCCCACGGCGCAAGATCTTCTTGCCACTTAAGCTGTAGCATGGTAGATTTTTATTTATGCATTTATCCAAACAACTTCTGTTCAGCCATAGCGTACTGAGAAAATATCTTAAGCAAGCGCGGTCAGTTATTACGTACATTTAAGACGGGGAAACAAAAATAAGACAAAACGTATCCGCAATGGATAATATTGAGATGAAATTAGCATGCACAGCAGCTAACACAATATAGTTGGACTAACATTGAAAACTTTGAACGAACCTTCATCACACTGGTGACTTATTTGAAACATTTTGATGGTCAACTTGGAAATCTTAATACCAAGATATATTGTAGACATAAAATTTCTAACTGGAAAATTAAGACTATTTCATTAATCTTGAGTCCAGCAACACGCTTCTTCATTGTGGAGATTGCATCTTGAAATAATTATTTATCTCATCAAAAGGGACTACCGTGACATTGCCTTCGTAAAATGTATCATCATATGTTGTTTATTTGCAAGTATTTTGCAGCCTGAAAAATGATAGGGTCCCACATGTTCAAGCTCGTGCGCAGGGCTATATATAAGAGGTTGGTAGGTCTAGGGGTTTCAAATTCCTCCTGTTTGGATGTAATGACATTATATTTTAACAATTTCATCACGAAATCCAATAACACCGGGATGGAAAATGATTTTTTGTATAAAATGTCTTATTAATCTTTGTTTGAACTAAATCTTTGTATTATTATTTTCCAGCTACAATAAATATATAGGATAATTAAGTCTCCAGTGCCGTTTAGTTTCCAACTTTCAAGTTATTTCGCTGTTAAAATGCGTCTAACAATATAAACTATGCATGTGGTTGGATTATTTATATGCGGACCGTAAAAAGTATTCATTAACGAACCGTACATAAAAAAAACAACTGAATGGGTTTAGTTCAAGCACCCTTCTTCCCTCTTTTTTTCCTGTGAACCTGTTCTGATTGGTTGTTGTGCTTGCCTTACAGACAAAATACTAGTTTCCATGCGGATTTACGTATAGTTGGCAAGTTAGGATGCACTAATGTATAGAACCCTCCCTTGGTTGACTTTAGCCGTATTAAGCGGGAAATAAAAGAAATTCTAATGTCTATTTTCTTTCTATTTCTTTATTGGTTGCAGCGGCTAGTAAAGTCTTACTGATGTATCATATGACTTTCAAGGGTAGTTACCGTACTTTTTTGTAATGCCTGCCATAAAATCGTGGCAGAGCTTTATAGTATTTGTGTAGCCCTGTTTAATTTCTTTGTTTTAAAATTGTTTCCGGACAAAGTTCCCAACACGAACTGCCGCGGCAAAGCAAGCTGTGCGAGATGTTGCCAAGAAAGAATGTGCGAGAGTGTGCTTGGAGAAACATACAGGTCATGCATTGACGCGTACTCACCTTGCAGTTGATGAATAGAGCAGTGTAGATGAAGCCGAGTCCGTCCTCGACGGACCAGTAATTATGGCCATTTCTACCACATATCAATATTCCACCTGGCGTTCTGCATCCTGTGAGTTTCAGTTAAATGTTTTACGATGAATTTTCTAGGCAGTATAGTAGGAGTAAAAGAACAAATCCAGCAGTNTCAATGTTTTACGATGAATTTTCTAGGCAGTATAGTAGGAGTAAAAGAACAAATCCAGCAGTATACAAAAAGTCGTAAATATTTTATTTTAATAAATAGGAGTCTCAAACCCAAGAAGAAATTAAAATAACAATTGGAAAAATCTCGAAGTCTGGAAAAAAAAAATGAATAGGTTATTGGTCGAATCCTATATATGTATTTTTTAGAAACTTAGGAAACTGGTGACATATNACGGACCAGCAATTATGGCCATTTCTACCACATATCAATATTCCACCTGGCGTTCTGCATCCTGTGAGTTTCAGTTAAATGTTTTACGATGAATTTTCTAGGCAGTATAGTAGGAGTAAAAGAACAAATCCAGCAGTATACAAAAAGTCGTAAATATTTTATTTTAATAAATAGGAGTCTCAAACCCAAGAAGAAATTAAACAACAATTGGAAAAATCTCGAAGTCTGGAAAAAAAAAAAATGAATAGGTTATTGGTCGAATCCTATATATGTATTTTTTAGAAACTTAGGAAACTGGTGACATATNGAAAAAAAAAATGAATAGGTTATTGGTCGAATCCTATATATGTATTTTTTAGAAACTTAGGAAACTGGTGACATATGTAAAAGGCCAAATTGATCAAGCAACTGTTTATTCTTCACAGCAATCACAAGTGAAGAAGAAAAAAATTACAAAGGTTATGTGTCGTCATAATGCGTCCTGTCTATAATTTTTGTATTTCGTAATATTAAAATTGCTTTGCAGTTATTTCGTGGCGCTATATTAAGAACAACGAAAAGTTCCTGTCGTTCGTGAGCTTACAAAATAAAGCGAAACTCTATCTTTTTGAAAATTTATCATAAATGATGTGTGCGCAGCGGAAGTGTAAAAATTCACACGTCGTTCTGTGTTACTCTACGGACATTCCGATATAAAAGTCCCTGTGCCGGTGCGTGTTTTTCCTCATAAAACAAGAGAACAAGAACCGGATTGTTCACATTCCCTCTCCCTCACCCAACTTACTCGGGAAAAAACCTACCGTTTTTTTTTCTTCTTCAAGAAGACGAAGGTCGCCACACACGCACTGAGATATTTCCCCGCGTAGATGTCGCGTAGATATTTTACAGGGAAAGGTGCCGGTGACATGAAGCAGAAGGTGGTAGAGGAGGAAAGATGCTCCTTGAATGCCTCCAAGGTCAACTGCAGCTGCGTACGTGTTTCAACTCCCACACGGTTTTGGCAATCTCTAGAGCGTTTACAGGGTGTTCTGCAGGGGTTTTGGGCGGCCCTTGACATCGAGTCTTGAGATCCGATGAGGGTGAAGCGAGGTGAGTACGGAGATCCGAGAAAACCCGCCGACTAGCGGCACCGTCCGGCACATTTTCCCACTTGCCAAAACCCGGTTCGCCTAGCAGTCTAACCACAACACTGCCGTGGCCCGACTGACAAAGTCGAGATTTAACAGTACGTACAGTANCGGTTCGCCTAGCAGTCTAACCACAACACTGCCGTGGCCCGACTGACAAAGTCGAGATTTAACAGTACGTACAGTAAGAAACATTAATAGAGTATAAAAGTTCTTAAGTTAAGTTGATAAGCGAAATTGCTTCCAATTATAATTAAAAGAAAAAATATTCAGTTCCCCGTCGAAACTTAGCTTAATACTTTAGAACTTAAGCTCGTCTAATTACTGTAGGTTACCGAACGGTGAGCAAAGCTATAGCAAAAAGGTTTAATTCAAAAACTGGTGAAGGTATTTTTGTGATACTTGCTTACGAACAGAATTACAAAATTCATGTCCGAATACAGGGTCCCTTTTTTTTTGTGTTTTCGTCTTTGATAAACATTTGTTGAAAGCCAAAATAGCTAAAAAGAGCATTTTCGCAATATNCTTTTTTTTTGTGTTTTCGTCTTTGATAAACATTTGTTGAAAGCCAAAATAGCTAAAAAGAGCATTTTCGCAATATTTATAGATATGAAAACGTTGGTAAAGAATATTTAAAGGAGTACACTTTTAGCCTTACCATTACGTCACAAAAGTACGGATTAAACTCTGATAGTTTCGTAAGGGCGACTTGCAGACGTAAAGACTTCGCGCCAATTCAGTGCCTTGCGCGTAGAGACGATCAAGTGCCCGACGCGCTTGCCTAAGTCGCCCTTAACGCTCCTGCGCTTCTCGGCCTCGGACAAACAAGATGAGTCCAGGTAGGGAGCACAGTGGAGGAACTTATTTCTGCACCTTGTTGCGAGGCAGGTCAAGTCGATCAGCCACCGAGCGTGCTTTGCTCTGGCGGTATTGTTCGTAGCTCGCGTTAGGAATGTCTCTGGTTTCGATCCCGACCTAGTGCAACGGAAATGACTTTTCGAACGTGGTTCTGTGTCTCTATCCCAGGAAAGCACCGGCGCAGCTCATTAATATGGATCTCCCAAATCTCTCACTCATTATATTAATTTTCGGTCGTGAAAAATAAATTTATATTTTGTGGATGAGCACAGTTCAACGCTGCATTATGAGAGGCGTGGATGCCGTATGGAGGACTTTATATTACTGCTATGTTTTGAGACTTTTCTGAAACCTCTGATGGACTCACGAACTGGAAAAATAACATTGTTTTAAGGCATCACTGCTGTTAGTCTAACTGCTTGAAACTCGTAGTTTCTCACCTGTTAGAATATAACAATTGTGGTACATATCAACGTTTTTAATCGATCAGATGGAGGGCTTTTGCATAACGTTGTGCCACTTCAAGGCTCCGCTTGATGCACTAATTCTCTAAAAAAACTGTGAAAACTATTTTCTGCGCAGGAAAACTTTTATATAGTCTGCCTCACGAACGAATGCACTTTTTAGACAATTCTGAAAAATTGTCTTGTGTGCAGTTTTTTTCCGTGGCAAAATATTTTCTGTTGACATACTGGGCAGATTGACAATCAGCTGAGTGTGTATATGTAAACTTAACCTGTGGCGTGGACAGACACCGCTGTATTTTTCGAAACAGCTGTAAACACGTTTGCCTTAAGGGAAAAAACATACTCGTACGTGAGAGTGCGAGACATGCTATACCATCGACCACGTATTAGTATGCATCAGTTCTTTTGAAAACTACTTTTTTTTTTAAAATCAAATCAAATGTTTTGCCTAGCAAATAGGGTTTTACATAGATGTAACTTCAGGTAAGTAAAGAAAGGCTGCTGTTTAATTAACATGCTGTCTTCAAACACAAATTAAAGCATAATAAATTTACACTTTGGTATAGGCTGCTCACAGTAAACCTATCACTTTTGAAAGCCTTGCTAAAGATCTACTTGTATGCACATTGTGTATTCTTCCACCACATCAACTATTAACATTGTAATGGGACTCATCGCATTATTGATGCGCGTCGGTCAAGTAAAACTGTGAAATTATTAGAAAAGTAAATATTTTGCAAAATAGCTCATTCCTACACTTATGTAAATCATAAAAGTAAAAAGCAAAATAATTTAAGTAACTTTTCACAAATGTTTACCAAAAAAAACTTTTCATTCAACGTTGCGACATGGAATTACTTACCCTCCGTTGTCACCAACTTTACTAGGCGTAGATCAGTCAATGTACCCAATAAAATATACGCAGGTAAGGGCAGTGGTATTTTTGAAAGGTTGATTTCAAAAGTGTACAGTTAATCATGAACAGCCTCTGTCTAACCCCCCCTCCCTNGGGGGGGGGGGGATCTCAACATGGTGTATCCATGTATGATACTGTGGGTATCCATGTATGATACTGTGGGTATCCATGTATGATACTGTGGGTATCCATGTATGATACTGTGGACCGACGGTTGGTTTTCCTTGTGGTAGTTGTTTCGATCAGACGGCCCGCGTCGTCACACACGACAGACCGGAAATACTATTTACGCCCATAATGGGAGTCATTACTAACTGAGCTTGTGAAAGACTCGGGGTTTGTCCTGGGCGATTCCTGCCTCTCAGGTCCAGCACGTAAACTCTCTACGCCACAGCTTACTCAGCGCGTATTACAAACACAACACCTGCTGGCTGTTTGGGAGTGTTGGCAGGGTAATGAAGGAAAATACGTCAATGTTAAACAACGAATGTTCTTCAAGAATCAAGTTTAAGAAATCCGATAATTCATCCATTAAAGTAGTTCAGCTTCTCCTTTGTTTACTGAAAGAAAATAAGCTAGACAAACTTNGAAATCCGATAATTCATCCATTAAAGTAGTTCAGCTTCTCCTTTGTTTACTGAAAGAAAATAAGCTAGACAAACTTAATTTCCGACACAACCCAATATCACATAATTTTAAGCATGCAGATACTATAAGGGTCCATATCGAAGGTTTTTTTTTTTTTTAGAATATTGTCGATCCTGCTGTATTTCGCATTTGCTGGACATTAATTAACCTTGTTGCCTTCAGGAGTGAGAATTTCCGATATACAAAATGTGAACTATATGAATTGGTATTACTGATATCGATTCGGTACAGATGTTTTTGTCATCATAGTTTATAGCAGGTACTTATAATGGACTATGAAAACAGAGGTACAATATTTAGGCGAATTTCGGGGAAATAAAGTAGTTTTTGTACATTAAGACCAATTATTTCTCTCGTCTATAAACTAGTTATCCAAAGATAAGATAAAGTATGTTAACGAAAAAATTATTACATATCTCTATCCAATTTACACTGAAGTCAAAAAGAGTTTAAGATTTTAAAAATAATATGTGCGACTGTGGTGTGATTTCGCGTCGGATTGCGGGTATTTAAACGATGCCTGCAAGTTATATCACAATAATTATGTAACTGCTAATTTCTAAGTTAATATGCACACTGTTCCTCCGAGACTCTTTTCGAGTCAGAGAGAAACCACAGTAAAAAATTAATACAATCCGTAATTTGAATATTTTACACATCACAAATCTCTTACACGCAACATTTTATTTCTGCAGACACAACCGGCGTTGTTACCGTTACAAACACCACAAATAAAGTTAATTTGGAAAATATAATGATGTACTTATATATCAATAAACTATTAATGCGAGCTGTAAAGTCTGCATATAGACCTGCTTGTCGGAAATTGGGAAGAACTGAGAGAGCTCCCACCAGAAGTGAGAAAGGGATACTTTCCATGCGCCAAGGAGCAGTAAAGTTAACAATCGGGCTTGTTTGCTATTATATTTTGTAACTTATATTGGGCCTCACTTCCAAACACACCAAACATCATGCAATGGTAAACCTAGAGATCAGTGGACACCGTTTATCCTTTTCGGCCGAGGATATTGAAACTGCTTATATACACACGTGTGGTCTCCATACACTGGAAGCTGGCTTATTTAGGAAATAATCATGAGATTCTGTGGCAGTGAGATATAATTTACACAAGTCTTCGTTAAGTAATCAGAAAAATAGGACAAAAATACAGAATAGGCGAAGAAACAAATCTTATCTATATATTATTTTTATATTAACATGATCCAAGATGTCTCTTGAGTTCCTAAGGATATTATTAAATAGGAGCGTAATGAATGTAAAAGTAATCAGTGGTTGGAAAAAAATGAGTTATTACTATATCTATATCTATCACAGACTTCTTTCTACAGGAAGGAAGAAGTCAGCCGTGTACACGTTTGAAAGTCGGAAGTTGGGAGTTCCATCACAGGGGTTGGCATGCCAGGGTTCAGAGGTTTTAAAAATCACCGAGGGTCTCAGCCAGAGGCCCCTTTTTAATACATGAAAAAAGAAAAAATATATAATTAACAGGAAATGTTAAAGAGTTCCTAGGCGTGAAGTTAAGAGCCATGGGATAAGAAAGATGCAAAGAAGGAAAGAAAAAATATAAGTAAAAAGTGTTAAATTTGGCTGAATTCGAAACTTTAACTTAAGGCTGTCGCCAACCTGGAACTATTTTCGCATTTGAGACTCAGAAACGAGGGAGCGATAAGGGCGATACTGACTCGCAAATCAAATGCGCTATCGCCGCTACGCCAAGGATATTTATAACGTGCATTGTTTTCGTCATGATGCGTGTACGTATAGGACATTAAGTGGCAACCGATGATCTAATTGATGGAAAGTGAGTAGCAAAGTTCAATAGAGGTTCCCATCGTAGATCTATCTACCCGTGTCCTGGTAGCATGGTTTAAACTACATAAGTTAAAAAAAAAAGTGATTAAGTGAAGAAATTCGGGCGGCTCTTAACAGCGAGGTCTTGAGAGCCGATGAGGGTGAAGTGAGGTGAGTATGGAGCAGCGCCGGAATGAAAGGGTGGGGGAACGGGAGATCCCCAAGAAAACCCGCTGAACAGCGGCATCGCCCCGCACGATTCTTACTTGCGAAAGTCCGGAGTGAACCGGCCGAGGATTGAACCCGTTTCGCCTTGGTGGGAGGTCTAACTGGTCAGCCACCGTGACAGCAAAAATAAAATACAAGTTTTTAACTATATATGAGGGCTCTAAAACCATTTCTGTAGTATACGCAGTGTCTTGCAAGTATCATTGGGACCTCGTCTTGGGTGTGTTTCCTTTTTGTAGGTGAACATATTGGAGCCACGTATAATAGTTCCGTAAAAAAAACGCGTTTTTTCAGACATGCTGCAACGCAATGCAAGCGCCAGGTGGGCGAATACCTAAGTAACTTATGACCACAAATCCTAGATAAACTTAAAAAGAAACTATTAATGGCCCTGCCTAGCGACTGGCAGCTGCGAAATTTTCGTAGAAAATACCATGTTAAGGAAAGTTCGCCTCAGTGAGTTAATTTTAAAGATAGGTGTTTCAAACTAAATGTAATCTTCATGAATTTTTTAGGAGAAGCTCCATACAGCTTAGATGTTTCCATAACATGTATAGCCTGTTTGCAACAAATCTTTACATTTTTTTTTACAGAAAACTATATACTGCCTATCTATATTGAACATATGTGCTCGTACATTTTGTTTGAAACTCCTATATTTAAAATGAACACACTGAGGTGAAAATTTCTTAACATTGGATTTCCTAATAAAATTTCGCAGCTGCCAGCAGATTGGCAATTCCCTTGAGGTTTAAATTAGAACATTCTCCAGGAGGTATTCCATACCCTCTTATCTACTAAAATCCCCTCCCCGACCCTCTTAACAACCCAAAAATCATCCACCACTGTTTTGAACGGAGATCCCTAGCCCTCCACTCCGCCCCAGAGTTCCAGAGAGTGCAACAAAAAAGCAACGTGCGAGCGGAAGCCGTGCATGTGCTCACCGAGAATATGGACATGTCTGGCAGGGACTGTACCGGTCTGTTGGCTCCGGGCTCCCCCGGGCTGATGGCCGACGTCGACATGATCACCGCACTCCCTGTTCCGTGGCGTTCGTCGCTGAGCCGGCCCGCCGACTGACTGACTGAATGCCGAGGCTGGTCGATAACTATGGTAGTGCCGCGGCTGCCTTGTCGACTTTCTCCCCTTCGCCCGTGTGTCACGCTCTCCCCGCCCGATCCAGCGCCGCGACTAAACGGCCCGTGACGTCACTGCCCCCGCCACGTCGTCATGCTTCGAGGACGCGAGTCTCCGGGTCCTGACGGCAGCCCTGCCCTCGCGCAACTGTTCCCGACACACTCGTCTCGCATTCGTGAGTACCCGGGTCCGATACCCGGTCCGGACATCATCATTTCGGTTTCCCGTGGTTACCGGAAAATCACTCCAGGCGAACGGTGGGATGGTTCCTCCTCTCATGTCATGGTTAGGGTCCTGCGAAATTCGCGTTATTTTGGAGCCGCAGACTAATCTCCAAGATGTTGGCTCGTGTAACTTCAGCCATTGGCCTACAACGTGTGTAGCACGCCCCGAGGACGCTTTTAGTCTATAGTAAAGCGTCGACGGTTAAGTGACCAATCTCCAGTAAAGCGGTTACACAGGTAAATTACTTATAGGTTACAGTAGTCAATGAAAACACAAACTGCGCTCAAGCAGGTAAATAGCAGAGTGAAATATAGCATGTTACCAAATAATAACGTGAATTTTGCAGGTCTGTAGGCATGGCTGATTCCTTCCCCGTTCCTGCTTCTCTGAGCAGCTTGCGCCTTCTCTAACGACCTCGCTGTAGACGAGACGTTAAACCCAACGTTCCTACCTGTTTCTGACGCAGTTGCAACTATGCGCAGCCGAAGTGCGCAGTGGCACGCGCTGGCCCCGGGTTCCATTCCCGGTCAGGTTATCCTGATGTTGGTTTTCCGCGCTCACAACAGGCGAACGCGGGGATGGTACCTTAATACGGGATATAACCGATTTTCTTTCCCAATCACCCGAGTAACTATGGATGAGTGGAGAGGTTTGGGCGGCTCTTAACAACGGGGTCTTGAGAGTCGACGAGTGTGAAACGAGGTGGTTATGGAGCCGCGCCAGAATGCAAGGGCGAGAGAAACTGGAGATCCTCAAGAAAACCCTTTGGCCAGAGACGTCGTCCGGCACGATTCCCTGAGCAACTGGATCCGTCTCAAGTTATAAAATTACATCACTGTGTACGGCGGGTTAATCCAGAAATATAAAATTAGTTCAATCTCTGGTTAAGCCATAAAAAAAAAGGTTCTGTACCCCTCTCTACTAGTTCTTCACAACTCACTAACAGAGAGCACTGTTCCTTCCCATCTATGCACCCTATTATTTTACTGTTGATGCATGCGAATAAGTGCTTGCACTTCTTTTCTGTTGAGAGGGTTCTTTGCGGTGTGTATGACCATTTTCCCCCTCTCCTTTATTAGGGATAAGTATAGCTATAAGCTCACTCGAGGATAAAGTCATGGCCCCATTTGCAGCAATGGCTACTTAATCCCTCTCTGCCACGATGCATGCCTCCGTGCATGACTCCCCCTTATTTGTAGCCCTGAGACGCACTTAGTTCCCATGCCTGCCCTGGACCGACTCCATCATAACACGTTAAATAAGAGTAGGTTAAAATACAAAAATAAAATATGCAAGTAGTTGATAAACACCTGCCCTTAGGAAACTCTTGTTTTATATTACGCGGTGATACGCACAAAGACCCCTTATCACAGTGGACTTCGAACCACCTGAGCAGAGACTCGGTGCTCAGAAATTTTGGAGTCTTCTCGGGGGTTGGACTCGGGCAAGTCACAGGTCAGCACTGACGAAAATTATTCATTTCTGAAATGTACTCCGCGGTAGTGGGTCTAGATCTTGCTTCATGTTCGTGTGAAGGCGAGACCCGAAGTGGTGATGGTTTAAGACCCTCTCTCAGAGTAACTCAGCTGAGGAACATAGGGTCGTTTGCGGCCCCTTTTCGAACACGCATTTATCCATACGGGCTCATATTTCTTTGCCAAACTGTGAAACGAAAACCTCACTTCAATTTAATACTTCTCTAGTCCTCACCACTCCCAATCCTGATGTTTTATGTGTGAGAACGTTCTCCAATTACTAGCTAATCAAAATTGTTTGTTAAGCCCATCATTGTCCATTTCATATAACTTCAGTAAATTTTGACAGTTCTAGAAAAGTAAGGCGGCCACAATGTATCCCTCCGCTACAGCTGATGTGTCATTTAAAAAAAAAGAGTTTGTAAACAAGTACAATGGCAGGCACTGAAAAACTGGTAACTTCAGTATTTATAGCCGGTTGCAATTCTTTACTGTTTTATTTTTTTTATGGCCAAATAATATGGTTAGAGTTCTGCTTTTATTATTAATGGGGCGGGGAACTCTAGTATTTCGTGAGACGGAATTGGTTTGCGGTTCTTCTTAAAAGAGATAATCAATTTGAACTGCATGGCGTTTCGAAGATGGAGTGGAAAGTTTTGTTCGTAAATAACATTAAAATTACTATTACTTGAAAGTTGTAACCTCACCGTAAGAACAACGCGATAAATGTGTCAGTGTTCGTACCGATGCGAGAAATACACTCTAAAAATGTTCAGTAAAGTTCACATAGAAATCGTTTAATTTGTTATATGTAATAAATTACACTATAAAGGGCGTTTGTTTATGCCGCGTACATTCCAAAACTTTCTGCAAGAATGAAACGCGATAAATATGCCCTGTTAATGCCGGTGCAAGAAATGCACACTTAAGGGATTTGCCTAAAGGCTGACAGCTGCGAAATTTAAATAGGAAATCCCATGTTAAGGAAATTTCTCCTCAGTGAGTTAATTTTAATGATAGGTGTTTCAAAGTAAATGTATTCTTCACGAATTTTTTAGGAGAATTTCCCTACATGGGAGATGCTTCCATAACATGTACAACTTGTTTGCAAGGAATGGTTAAAATTTATGTTATACAGAAAAGTGAATCTATCTATATTGAAAATATACGCTCGTAGGGAACTTCTCCTAAAAAATTCACGAAGAATACATTTTTGTTTGAAACACCTGTTTTTAAAATTAACGCACTGAATCGAAATTTCCTTAACATTGGATTTCTTATTAAAATTTCGCAGCTGCCAGCTGGTAGGCAGTACCCTCAAATACCTTAGCAAATCTAACTTTGCACGTAAAAATCGTCGGATTTTCAATCAATTAAAATACGAAAAAAATGCGTTTTTAAGGTAATTTACATTTCACTCATTGTAGCAACAGTATCTAAAATATTTACAAAACATACAAACTTATTGTTTACTTTGTAATTCTTAATCGCAAATACTAAACATGTGTTGTTCTAAGGAAATCTTTGGACGATTACTTTACTAAAACACTTTTGTCTAGCACTAATACGACATAATTTATTTGCTGACTTATTCAGTTAACAAACCACTTGAGCTGTTTCTTGAAACCAACAAACTTAAACTTCAGAACGTAAATACGTTGTTGCTCGCGCTTTTCATGACGGTTAAGGAAAATGGCGAACCAAGGCACACAAGCAGCCGTTTTACGAAGCGACAGACACGTGTCGATATTTTATTTCGCTGAAGGAAACTTAGATAAAGTCATCTACAACGAACTACATTATTTTTTTATGAAATGTGCAAATACAAAAATAACAAACCGCAGATACAATATTCCGGTACCAGCAGCAAGAAACCCGCACATAACATATGACGAAAGAGGACTCAAACCCATGCACCGAGTTAAGACGTTTCACATAACTGTAATATACTTGTGTTCTACTATAATATCTAAAAAATATTTAAATTTTTATACTCTATAGCCCAAAAAATGTGCAGTGCTCTAAAAGCATAATTTAATCCACAAATGTTGTAATAATTATTAAATTCAAAAATTAATCTTAAATGACGAGTACTATTTTTTCACATAGGCTAATCATTGCAAAGATAGCCAACATAACAATACACATTTCGCGACAACCATCAGCTGACACAATGATGTGCAAATGAGGGTGTTTATTGTTTATATGTTAGGTACGTTGGTCACGATATCTGTCAAAATTTCCTGAAGTTATATGAGATGAATATATGATGTAAGTTTATTCACTTAAGGAAAGAAGAATACGTATTTGAAATAATGGTCAATCTTAAATTTTTTACAAGTATAAACAATAAATTAGACTTTTAAAAACATGCTAGTGTTGGCATCGCACTCACCTTTGTGAGCTAATCCTCGCCGTTTATTTTACTGGAACGCGAGAACACAGTGAGAGACGTTCAGGTTCCCAATCCCGAGTGAAGCACGACTGCATGTGCTTCTTTTAGGTCAAAAATTATAACGATTTCTGTTTTCTTCAGCCTTCGGACACGAGGCGTGGGTGTTAAAAAGTGAAAAATTAAATTGTTTCTACATTGCGAGAGCGAGGTGATGGTGTAATTAATTTTCCACGAAATTAACTCTGCTGCCTGACAATGATGAAATTGTATTTTAACATTATAGCATTTCTTACACAACACCCTCTTTGTGTATGGTGTTGTGTGTTGGCCATGCTGAGAAAACATTTCCGTTATTTTCTCAAAAATTACTTGTGTGTATGTATATGTATATATATATATATATATATATATATATATATATGTATATACACACACACACATGTACTGTACGTACATTCGTAAAGTTAATGTAAATTCGACAAACTTAAGCTGCATACTCATTATTAAAAAATTAGCCAAAAATGCCTATTAACTGGCATCTAAATTAATTCCTAAAGGCACCATAAGGTATTTGAAGATATAACCAAACTGCTAGTTCACTGGAAATATTAGAGGAATGTTTATGATTGGTATGAGAGTTGCAGAACGAAAACCAGAAAACTTTCTTGTTTTCTAATTACTTCCTGGACATAATTAGGATTGTTACCCTTGATTTGCATTAGTTTTCATGGAGCCGAAATACAATTTACTGTATAACGACGGAGTATTAGCCGCAATGTAAATATTTATGAAAAAGAGTGTTTTATATTATTGGCCTAAACACCCGTCGTTTTTGAGGACTTTCTATGCAAATTTCAACACAAAGGTCACAATACTTAGCACCTAAGCAAACACAGAGGTGTGGTGATTCCGTTGATATGAGCGCAGTCATTCTCCGATTGGCTGTGCGGCGCTTTGGGAACGGGTCTTGTGTCTGATTGGAAACTGCGTCCTGCATCAGGTTTCCAATTGGCTGGCCTTCCTGCTGACGAGTCAGTTGGCGAACGGCGTTCCGACATGTTGCTCGACTTCTGACACCGTATTACTGGCTTGTGCAGCGGGAGTTCGCGGAATAAGTGGCTATTCCACATCTGTATACGTGAATACTCTTTGCCCGTACAACGGCATATGTGGTGTGGTCGCCGCCTTCAAAGGGACGCCGATTCCTAGAAGAGGACATACGCCCTCGTGAGACGCCTTACTGAGAGATGTTTTTATTACAATAAACATCAATCTCTTGCAGATGGAACTTTTATCTTTCTGTATCCTGAGTGTTGAACACATAATGACTGGTATCACACCTTACCAACAGAAAAATCAGGTACCTCGAACATGTAGAGGCCGCGGTGGCACCAGGCCAACCGGGTTTCTATTCTGGTGGGGTCGCCACCGGTTTCTCGCACATGGGAATCGTGCTGACCAATGGCTGGTTTTCTCGGGGATCTTCCGTTCCCTCCGTCCTTGCGCTCCGGCACTGCTCCATACCCTTCTCACTTCACCCTCATCGGCTCTCAAAAACGTCGATGTTGAATGCAACCCAAATCTCTCCACTCCGAAAATGTAACATTTTTTGTTAACTGTATTACATATAAAATACTGTAACACTGTCACAATAATCAATGGTTTGTTGAGGCAATGCTTTTACCGCAGTAATAATAATGGAGTGACTTTTTTTAGTGATGAGGTTTGATGATAGTGATAAACTGTACAGCTCACGCAAGCGTCCATTCACGAAATGGAATACAAAGTCAGCCTAGGTTACAGAGTGGTGTATAGAACTTCAGTAATGTAATATTTCTATTTAAAAACTGCTCGACCGTTTTTAGTTATGTCTGCTTACAAACATAATTTTATGAGCGTTGCTCGTGCCTGCAAGCATTTTAAATTTCTCAGTTTTTCGTTACACGTGCATTTCTCTTCGCCCTTTGAGGACGGCGCAAATTTACTGCCATGAAGATAAGGTTGAAGTAAGCTGCATACGTTCTCCGCTACAGCAATATCAGTTGTGTTGGTCTCTGTATTTCCACTTACCGTCGTCCTATTGGACCTGGCTACACCCGGACAAGCCTGCTGTACGCTGCAACTTTTATTATTGACTGGCCGTAGGCCATCGAAGTCGCGCCTTTACTTTGTGCCAATCAAAGCGTCGTTACATAACTAACGCGTTTTACAATCCATTGTGTTCATTTGAGAAATTATTAAAAAATTACTGTTTTATTCTTGCCCATTGAAATATTGACTACTTGTATATTCTGATCAAGTCCAGCGAAACAGTAAAACTACAAAAGTGTTAGTTTTGTCTTCAATGGCATAGAAATTTCCATATAAACACAGCCCCGAGTATATGCGTATATACTCCTCAAAGAGTTAAGAGAAAATGGTTAAAAGAGGTGTATGGCAGCATTCCGTAGGCTAATGTCTTCACTGTTTGATAACTTTGCTGTTATAGCTGTTTGTTAACTTCATTTATCACTGTCAAAGTATTTTCCATTGTTAATGTTATGCTTATAAATTAGCATGACTTCTAGAAAATGCACATTTCTCATTCCTTAATTTTATGCCTCAATTTATGGTATAGTTGCTATAAAATCTCGGGCTCTGGGGGANGGGGTGTTTATAAGGCGAGCAGGTTCGCGCATCACCTCAGTTCTTCGTCTGATGCGAAAGGTGATAGATCGTTTCTGTCTCCTGACCTTCTTAGCATTCAGTTCGGTAAACTTTTTTTTATGTGTGGCTCTTCCATTACATTTTGCTGGGTATTATCGAGCATGCTCGTAATTATGCATGTATATCATAATGGATGGTGCAAAAACCTATATAGTTTTAAATTATAAGAACAATTAATTGTGCTTCTTTAAATTTTCCATTACATCGTTACCAGTGCCGCCTCTGCAATGAAACGTTTGTGTTCATCCTTGATGCTCGAAGGCACGAAAAGTATGGATGTGCGAAGAATTCAGATCGAGTGACATATAAGTGTGGAAATTGTGGATTGTCATTTGCTAGAAACGATAGTTTACAGAGGCATGCGAAAACCTGCATAGTTGTTGTACCTCCACCTACCAAAATACATTGTGTACAGGTTATTTCATAACACATTCAAATGTACTTCTCGCATCACTAAGGATTCAGGATCAGCATCCACCATCGTGTCAGCAGCAATCATACCCAATACTTTTGGCAGGGTGTGGGTTGGTTTATGACAATGGCTTCAAGGAGGCTGAAACGGCTTTCGAGCACAATCTTAAGACATATATTGCTCTAAATGAAGATGGATCATCAAAAGTTATGTGTACATTTTTGAATTGCATGACGAAAAATATCGTTGAGCAACTCACAGAAGAGGTACATGAGCAGGGCCCAATTAAATTTAATGTGTGGCTTGATGTAAATATAAAAAACAGAATTCTTTCGATGTAGGTAAAGATAAAATAGAATTGAAGACTTCCAAATTTAGCAGTGTATGAGACTGATGAAACCGAAAAAGTTGTCAAATCCTGTATAGTAAAAATATGTGAAGAGGAAGAAAAGTACAAAGAACATGGTTCAGGGTGGACACTGTCGAAAGTTAATCACCTACAGCTGCTCATAAACAAGCTGGAACTACTGCGCACCTCATCTTATATCGAGCTGCCTGCAGAGATCAAGAACAGGAAGGCAGTGATTAACCCACAAAACACAATACACCACATGTGTTTTAAGTGGGAGATTTTGGCACTTTTTTGGAAAGGGAAAATGTCAGCAAATCGACCACCCTTATCTTGAGCTGGAATCGAAATATGATTTTAACGGACTGGAATTTCCNGGGGAAAATGTCAGCAAATCGACCACCCTTATCTTGAGCTGGAATCGAAATATGATTTTAACGGACTGGAATTTCCGACCCTTCTCCGCCAGATAACAATTTTCGAGAAGAACAGCAGTGCTGTATCGGTCTATGTGTACTTGCTCAGTGCCAAGGAGAAGATCATGCCCATGTGTGTGGTGGAAAAAGAGAAGTCTGAATACTTTGACCTACTGCTGTTGAACACAGAGAAAAATGCCCACTACTGCTGTGTAAAAATTTCTCACTGTTTGTGAGATACCAATTGATGGCACACGGCTGCAAGATTCATATATGCAAAAGCTGCTTCATGTATTATCATGATTTGCCACGAAATTCTGGACTGACAGGGCAACTGTGCCTGGAAGAACACAAAAAATACTGCAGAGTCTAAGTATTAGTATATTTCATGCTTGTAATTGATACTTTCAGCATACCAGGTTCTTCGAAATTGGTCTTAATATATGGTACACACGCCAAATTTACCAGAAACATGGNCACGAAATTCTGGACTGACAGGGCAACTGTGCCTGGAAGAACACAAAAAATACTGCAGAGTCTAAGTATTAGTATATTTCATGCTTGTAATTGATACTTTCAGCATACCAGGTTCTTCGAAATTGGTCTTAATATATGGTACACACGCCAAATTTACCAGAAACATGGCTGCCATTTTTAAAATGCATTATCCATTTTAAATCACGTATGTTAACATGGCATATCAAATTTGGAAGGAATCTATTCAGTAGTTTCAGGAGATCTGATGCAAAAGGTCTANTTTATTTACAACGTCACCACTAAATGCCTTTTTACAGCAATGTTTATAATAATTGCTCAAAATTGCTACCACCGACTGTAATGCAAGCATGGTAGCGTCGGTGGAGTGATTGGCGAACAGATTAAAATACGCCGGGTATTTCACGCACGCCACCATTGTCAGACAATCACGCCATATGTAGAGGTCGCCAAGCATGCGTGACTGTTGGTGGATGTATTTCCAGCAACTGTTTTAGCATTTTCTGTACGGAATCACTTGTTAAGTATGCTGCTAATGAACATTTTATGTTTCCGTTAATGTGTTATGTTTTTGTGTTTGTGCCGCAACGTGTCCCTTGCGCCCATATATTCCTATACAATAATTGTTTGTTTTAGTGAGCTCTACCACCCCTCAATCTCAATGTTTGTCCCATGATTTTAGAATCATCCTGTGTGTATATATATACATGTACTGTACGTACGCACCTACATTCGTAAAGTTAATGTAAATTCGACAAACTTAAGCTGCATACTCATTATTTAAAAATTAGCGAAAAACGCCTATTAACTGACATCTAAATTAATTCCTAAAGGCACCATAAGGTATTTGAAGATATAACCAAACGGCTAGTATACTGGAAATATTAGAGGAATATTTATGATTGGTATGAGAGTTGCAGAACGAAAACCAGAAAACTTTCTTCTTTTCTAATTACTTCCTGGACATAATTAGGATTGTTACACTTGATTTGCATTAGTTTTCATGGAGTCGAAATACAATTTACTTTATAACGACGGAGTATTAGCTCCAATGTAAATATTTAAGAAAAAGAGTGTTTCATATTATGGCCCTAAACACCCTTCGTTTTTTAGGACTTGCTATGCAAAATTTAACACGAAGTGTCACAATACTTAGCACCTAAGCAAACACAGAGGTGTGGCGATTCCGTTGGCATGAGCGCAGTCATTCTCCGATTGGCTGTGCGGCGCTTTGGGAACGGGTCTTGTGTCTGATTGGCGACTGCGTCCTGCGTTAGGTTTCCAATTGGCTGGCCTTCCTGCTGGCGAGTTAGTTGGCGAACGGCTTTCCGACATGTCGCTCGACTTCCGACACCATGTTACTCTTTGCCCGTACAACGGTATATGTGGTGCGGTCGCCGCCTTCGAAGGGACGCCGATTCCTAGAAGAGGTACGCCCTCGTGAGACTCCTTACTGAGAGATGTTTTGATTACAATAAACATTAATCGCTTGCAGATGGGACTATATCTTTCTATATCCTGAGTGCTGAACACATAATGGCTGGTTTCACACCTTAGCAACATAAAAATCAGGTACCTCGAACATGTAGAGGCCGCGGTGTTGCAGCGGTCAGACTGCTCGCCTGGCACCGGGCGAACCGGGTTTATATTCTGGTGGGGTCGCCACCGGTTTCTCGCACATGGTAATCGTGCTGACCAATGGCTGGTTTTCTCGGGGATCTTCCGTTCCCTCCGTCCTTGCGCTCCGGCACTGCTCCATACCCTCATCGGCTCTCAAAAACGTCGATGTTGAGTGCAACCCAAATCTCTCCACTCCGAAAATGTAACATTTTTTGTTAACTGTATTACATATAAAATACTGTAACACTGTCACAATAATCAATGATTTGTTGAGGCAATGCTTTTACCGCAATAATAAAGGAGTGACTTTTTTAGTGATGAGGTTTGATGATAGTGATAAATTGTACAGCTCACGCAAACGTCCATGCACGAAATGGAACACGAAGTCAGCCTGGGTTACAGAGTGGTATACAGAACTTCAGTAATGTAATACTTCTATTTAAAAACTGCTCAGTGGTTTTTAGTTATGTCTGCTTACAAACATAATTTTAGGAACGTTGCTTGTGCCTGCAAGCATTTGAAATTTTTCAGTTTTTCGTTACACGTGCATTTCTCTTAGCCCTTTGAGGACGGCGCAAATTTACTGCCATGAAGATAAGGTTGAAGTAAGCTGCATACATTCTCCACTACAGCAATATCAGTTGTGTTGGTCTCTGTATTTCCACTTACCGTCGTCCTATTGAACCTGGCCACACCCGGACACGCCTGCTGTACGCTGCAACTTTTATTATTGGCTGGCCGTAGGCCATCGAAGTCGCGCCTTTACTTTGTGCCAATCACAGCGTCGCTACAGAACTAACGCGTTTTACAATCCATTGTGTTCATTTGAGAAATTATTTAAAAATAACTGTGTTATTCTTACCCATTGAAATATTGACTACTTGTATATTCTGCTCAAGTCCAGCGAAACAGTAAAACTACAAAAGTGTTAGTTTTGTCTTCAATGGCATAGAAATTTCCATATAAACACAGCCCCGAGTATATGCGTGTATACTCCTCAAAGGGTTAAGTGAAAATGGTTAAAAGAGGTGTATGGCAGCATTCCGTAGGCTAATGTCTTCACTGTTTGATAACTTTGCCGTTATAGCTGTTTGTTAACTTCATTTCTCACTGTCAAAGTATTTTCCATTGTTAATGTTATGCTTATAAATTAGCATGACTTCTAAGAAATGCACATTTCTCATTCCTTAATTTTATGCCTCAATTTATGGTATAGTTGCTATAAAATCTCGGGCTCTGGGGGAGGGG